>VDFB02300046.1:0-25322 GCA_007258455.2 Sequoia sempervirens | reverse complement strand
GAAATCTTGAATCCTGAAACCTCATGCTGATCTTCATCCTTTATGACAGTGACCCTGATGTTGCATGTACTGTTCTTTCTTTTCATTGCTTCATTGCTATTACAATCTTGTGCTTTCACTGATATAATGATAATGCCCTTTGAAATTGAATGAATCTCATTGACTTTGACCCCTTTTCACTCTGTTCCATGGTCTTTTACATCTTTGTGCATGATATTGGGTCACATGGCATTCATAACAAATGCTATTATCTCCTTCATTTTTCTATGATCCTCTAACACTCATATGATTTTATATAATAGTGATAATTTGTGTAGACATGTAAAATATACTGATTAACATCATGCATCTGATCCTGACTTACTAACATTGTTTCTTCCCGAATCATCCCTCGGTCTAACCATTTAATCAAATCCCCCTATCTGATTAAATTAATCAATATTCGTCTCTTAATTAAATAAATCATTTTATCTGATTAAGTCAATTCCTTCTGTTAATTAATTCAATCTATCTGATCTAATTATCCCTATTTAATTAAATAATCAATTTATTTGATTAAATCTCTAAAGTCTATCCATTAAATTAAATAAATTGAAACCTTGTTTGATTTAATCTAACATCATCTCTTTTAATTAAATAAATCAAAATCCCTATTTAATTAATCTCTTGTCATATTCCTCTCTTATTTGATTTAAATAAATCTATAAATCGAAGTCAAATAAGTGCATCTATTCCGTCATTAAATTAATTAACCCTTCCAGTTAGTTATTAATCATCCATCCTCTAGATAATGCAAGTTGCACATGAAAGCCAGTTTAATTCATTTACTAAATCCTATTTTTCCCCTCACATAGCTGGCATCTTTTGAATATTCCTCAAATTTGATTTAGTGCAGATCAACATCTTGTATGCATCAAACAAAGGGAAATAACTTCATCTGCACTGTCCTTTGCTTGAGCCATGGTATGGCATTTATTGCCATTTTCCCTTCCCTCTTACATGTCATTTTCAACAAATTTGAATTTCAAATATTGGCATTTATTGGTACAAACCCCAAATCTTGCACATCCATCATCCATTCATAGCTTGACAAGTGGCACCATATCATTGGATGAATGTTAGTCCCACATTGCTCAAATTTGGACTTTCATCCATCTTGAAATCCTATAAGTAAAGAGCTCATATCTTCATTTCATCATCCACAATCCAAGCAAAGTTACCATGCTAAAATACCTAGCCATTTCCATTCATCAATCTTGAGTTCTTCACTAGGTTATTGCAGATTTTGGCTTGGAGCTCTCACCATTCATCATCAAAAGTGGATCAAATCTCTTCATCAAATCAACATATCAAAGCTTGCAATCATAGGAATTGGGAAAGGGCCAATTTTCACATCAAATTGGCACCAATTCCCCCATGGGATCAAGAGTTTTCTTTTCTAAATAGGATTCAATCTTTGTTTTGTCATTTTCTTTGTGTTCTTCAATATTTTCTTCATAATTTGAATTTTGTAAACGGATTTCATGGGGAATCTTTGTTTTGGCTTGCATTTCCTTGTTTAACTTGTTTACTCTTGTTGTTTTGCAGGTACCAAGGCTTGGGTTCGCACAATTTGCAACTATTTTCCCTCTATATATTGTCTTTCATTCCTATCCCTTGCATGCCTTGGACTACTGTTATCATGCATTAAAAATTGGAAATCTTTATTCATTGTATTGATAACTCATTGGAACTGTCATTTTTTGTATTCATTGCTATCTTATGATGATTGTTCCTCATAGTCAATCCTTAAAATCATTGTTCTGATAAAAACATAATTTTTCTCTTTTGTTTTTACATTATGATCTCATTGCTTTGAACCTTGTGCTTTGTGATTATCAAATCTTTGTTACAATCTCTTCAAGGACTGACTTTCTTTCTCTATTGAATACAAGAGACCCCTTTGATCTTACAACCCCAAGCCTCTTAAAGAAAACTTAGAATCAATTGGCAACAGTGAAAAAAAAAACCATCATAGCTAATTTCATTTATTTTCCAAGAGCATTCAATGAAAATATAATGGAAAAAACACACCACTCTGTGGGGTGGGGTTTATTTGATTTGAAAACCTACCTTCAACGTCCAAGTCAAAAATTCAGCCTACAAAGTCTGTGTCGAGTCCTCCATGCCGTAAGTCAAAAATTAGTCTGCCAAGACTATTTTACGTCTAAGTCTTGTATCTATTATACTAGTATGATAAATGTTTGAAAATACTATACACAACTATATGATACAATGCATAAATTTGTATGCTTTGTCATTATATCAAAAGCTTCAAACTACAATTCACAGAAATTAGAAATGAGTTATTAAAAAAACCTATTGTCAAGTACAATTTTCTCCAAATCAAAATTGCATTATCCAATTTACATAATTTTTTGTTTAACTATTTTTTGTGGGAAAAAACACTTCGTGTACAAAGTAAAGCAAGATCTTCTTTCCAGGATCTCAAAGGCCTGCTGTTCACAAGGCCAATAAGATCATTATTGACCATAACAAAAACCTCCTGCACTAAGTTTTAATTCATAAAATATTCCACAGAAAGAAATATATTTTGGATAAACAAAGCCAGTTAGCCTTCTAAAATCTAGATAGCTGAATACAAGAAGGATGGTAAAACATAAAACATTAAAAGACTTTAAGACATTGCAAATTCCATGCAATTAGTATAGAAGCATAACATTAAGATAGGAATGTTCAATTTTTTTTATTAAATATTCATCATGACTTTTCTCCCGTAAAGAACTCCCCCCGACATGAGCAATGAGAAGTGCATCTGTCATCTTGTTTGTTGATGGGCATTACATGACTACTCCCTTATAATTACCAACAACTAAAGAACTTTGAATGGCTTCATCGCATTCTTAGTATTCAGTCGAATCTTTAGTAGCTTCATGTTGCACCTCTTCTCCATTGCCTAGGGTATCCTTCCCAGCAAAAAAATCATTTTCAAACTGTGGAAATTATAAAAAAACTCCCCACCATTGTCTTTGGGGGATGTAACATCTTGTCCACCTTTTGATTGAACTGATGGATCTAATTGTGTTGTATCATCAAGAGTGACATTGTTGATTATTTCACTGCTAATATCATCAATGTTGGCAGATTGAGCTTCATGTAAGTCTTGATTCTTTGTTGACTACACTTGAAATCCAAGGTGCTCAAGTAGATTTTTCCTAACATTTCCTTCATCTTCAAACATGACTCTTAGGAAATTCCATGTCTCCCTCTCTTCTTCCAAACTAAATCAATGCAAAAACCAAAAATTTGCAAGTGAAACAATACAAATTAATGTAAATTGTTATTTATCCCATTCAAAAAGTATCCACAAATAAGTAATTGAGAATCCTGAGACTTCTTATCGTACAAAGCTCGCAATGATTATTTTTCACCATCTTCTATTGCAGATTCAAACTCTATTGAACAAAGCACTAGAATGTCCTCAATAACGAGATTGTGTATATATAGCGATGGAAATAGCAAAAAAATAAGACCATATATCATCTTAATGACATGTACCAAAGAATAAATTTTACTCTACCTTAGAAGAGCCAATAACACTCTATGATGTTGTACCAGGCTGAAATATAGTAAGCTTTCCTCCAAATCCAAAACTGACAGCAATTGGTCTCTTCATCCACTTAGGAGCTTTCAAGAGTGTAGTTGAAAAGGGAAAAACGAAAAGATAGACATCATGTATTTGCATACAGGATCCCAATTCATTGGCGGATGTAACATCTTGTCTACCTTTTGACCGAACTGATGTATCTAACTATGTTGTATTATGAAGAATGTCATTATTGATTATTTCAGTGTTAATATCATCAATGTTGGCAGATTGAGCTTCATGCAAGTCTTGATTCTCTATTGACTACACTTGAAATCCAAGGTTCTCAAGTATATTTTTCCTAGCACTTCCTTCATCTTGAAACATGACTCTTAGGAAATTCCATGTCTCCCTCTCTTCTTCCAAACTAAATCAATGCAGAAACCAAAATTTTTCAAGTGAAACAATACAAATGAATGTAAATTGTTATTAATCGCATTCAAAAAGTATCCACAAATAAGTAATTGATAATCCTAAGACTTCTTGTCGCAAAAATCTTGCATTGATGATTTCTCACCATTTGTTATTACAACTACAAACTATGTTGAATGAAGCACCAGACCGTCCTTAGTAACGAGATTGTGTATATATACCTATGAAAATAGCAGAAAAATAAGACCATATATCATCTTAATGACATGTACCAAAGAATAAATTGTACTCTACCTTAGAAGATACAATAGAACTCTAAGATGTTGTACCGGGCCCAAATGAAGCAAGCTTTCCTCCAAATCCAAAATTGACACCAACTGGTCTCTTCAACCACTTAGGAGCTTTCAAGAGTGTCGCTGAAAAGCGAAAAATGAAAAGATAAACATCACGTATTTGCATATAGGATCCCAATTCATTGAGAACATATTATAAGCGAGATTCCCATTTCTTAACTAAGTCATGTATGGTTAATACATAAAGCAACACTTACCACTCACTTTATGTTTGAAATCAATTAAAGCACTATAGTTGAGTTATTCACAAAGAGTCATTAGTCAAGTACTATAGGAAAAAAATCATGGGAATATCAAAATAGTAGAGCATAGATAGCAATAGTGATCATGCATAAATCTCATGAACAAATTTGCATCAATTAAGGTAGACATATTTTGACAATGAAAAAAATCTAGATGAAATCGACCTACCTTCCTAACACTTTCACTTCTACCCATGATTTTCATTAACACCGAAGGTATATGTAAATTGGGAAGGTATTGTTGGGCTCTAAAGGCCCCTTATTGTGTGATTAAACAATACAAACAATTGGGGAAATGTCATTATATGTAATGACATAAGTTGAGGTTTAAGGTATTGTTTGATGCCAATTCAAACAATGGAGGCTCTTTTTGAAATCTACCTCTACCTTCTCATCATGGCAAGGACAGTGAGATGTAGTTAAACCATGGAAGTTATGCATATATTTTGATGCAAAAGCTTGGGCCATCATCACTAGTGTTAGGTATCAAAGTGCAGGTTTTAAACCATAAGGGGGTACCAATCCATTAATACACCTTTGGCGCATGAACAAGGTGAGCAGGATTGATTACCTTCTACTCTTCAAGATTTTATAGACCTAGGTGGGTATACCTGAATAATAAGGTAGATTTACAGATAGATATGGTTCCTAGATTGAGCAATCTACTTACTATGGCATGTGAGATGAAGGAGATGCAAAGTTTTAATGTCTAAATGCTAGTGAGAGTAATTGAGAGTTCAAGTTTGTGTGTTGTATTTTGTATGTAATGTATAACTATTACCAGTTCCTACTTCTATTGGGTGGACATAGTGGAGGGATGAATAATGATTTTGGAGATAGGGTTCTGTAAGATAGGTATATCCACTCTTCAGCTTAACTCAAATAGTTGGGCACTTTGAATGTTTGCACCTTATGAAAATGTGCAAGTATGTCAATTATTTGGACTCTTCTTAGTAATCCTAGTGATATCCCCTTATGCTACTGTGAAGTTGTGAAAGGATTTAATTCAAATGTGAAAGGAAACCAATTAAGACAATCTATTCAAAAGGACTTTAATCCAAAAAGGAACCTATCAAATTTGATTTCTTAAAAGCAATTTTAATTCTTCTGCACACCGAAACTAGTGAATAACGTCACACAACGAAAAAAAATGTGTATCAAAAAATTAAATATATTTCCACACACTCAATTTGAATAACATAAACAACCACTTTAGAGATAACCAAATAACATATAAGCATATAAATATACACAACAGTTGAACGCTTGAAAGAAAATTAACAATTATGCATAACCTTCTCCATTATATTTATCTTTGAATAATATGCATTATAAAAGTAGTTTCTGATATGAGATGGATCATGATATATTTAGGTCTTGGTTTCTCTTATATATGTGAGAGGCAACAAGCTACAAACCTATTACAAAAAGTCATGTTGTTTGATAACTAAACATAATTAAGAAAATTAAATATTGCAACAACTAAATGCACTGATCCGTTAATCTCTAAGCAAAATCCTGTGACCACCTAAGATCTGTTCAAAGCTTCTACTCCATGATATGGTGCTCATGCTTTCGGCTGACTCCTTTCATCCTGATGGTTTACCTGTTGTGTCTGGTGTATCCATAGTTTGGTTGAGGAACAAATTGAATGCAGAGAGGTGATGGATGTATTCTTGTTCAGCACAAGTATCTACATTGGAGATCACCTCTCTCATATCATACTCCGTGTACATCATCTTCTTGAGTTGGTTGTGAATATTTTGTAAAATCATATCCTCATCATTGATCTCTTGTAATGCAGCAGTTAGAATCACATTAAAATCTTTCTTCCAATCATCATATTCTCGAGGAATTCCCATATCATCATAGAGTGTCGGAGTTGAATTGAAGCACTCGAAATCCTCGAAGAGCCTATTATGATATCCATTGTGTCCTTCTACCAATTTGTTGTGTTTGCATTTTCTGTCCTTTCAGGATTTGCTTGTCTTGAACCTCTTGTCTCTTTTCGATTATTCTCCCTTGTAATTGTTCATTCTCCTCTATTGTTGAGAGTACCTGTTTAAATTTCCTCCAATATTCATCTACACATTTCATCATCTTATTGAATCTTCCCTTGATCATTTCAGATGCAGTATTATACTTGATGGTTTTGACTTCCTTCTCCAATTATTTACACAGAGCGCCGCTAACTGGTAAGCGGTGCTATGAGGGCACTGTTGGGAGAAGAAACTACGATGCCTTCACGAATTGCGATGCTGGGAGATAGTAAAAGGGATAATTTAATTTTTTAGCACGTGCTTTTGATTTATGATTGATTTCTCTTTTGTTTTCTAGTTTTTAATTTCTATGTTTTCCAAAATCTAACTGGCTATTATCACTTGTAGGTTGGAAATCGAAAACAAAGGAAGGAGGAGCATGGTGATGATATTTTCTTCCATCAAAGTGTTTTTAAACACTTAAGTTTTTGCTTAACACTTCTTTAAGAATTTGTCATCTTTTCATTATTAGAACACTAGCTTTCATTTGGGCTTAAAAAGAACCTTTCAATTTCTTCTTGGAAAGGTTAAAACGAACAATAGGATCAACAACTTACTAGATTTTTTTTATTGAATTAACAAATTGAACAAATGTCTTTCACTTGTGATTCAATGCTTTAAAATGAACTCACATATTGTTTTGAGGATTTAAAAAGAACAAGTGTAGCTTTGTTTTTGTGAGGGCTTACTTAGACTAAAGTCATCGAAAAAGGACATATGCACTTATCTAGCGCTTTATAGCAATCTTGATAATCAAAAGGCCTTTTTCATGACTTTGGGATGAGACAAAGCAATCACCTCCACACTTCGATTTGGGCTTAAAATTGAACAAAATATTGTGTGAGTGTGAGTGGGGCATTTTTACGTATATTCTCTCTCTTTGTTGCTATCAAAGATTGATCAAGTTACAGATTTTGTTCTTCATTCGATTTTGTTTATCCTATAGGGGCTACCGATAACACTCTAAATCCAAGAGTATTTCTAGTCGAGATATAAATATGGATATTGGAAAAAATGCCAATATCACGCTATTGACTCCGATAAGATGGATCCGAAAGGGGACTCTTGCCACGTTGGGTCAAATCCTATGAATGGAAAGTCCTTACTAAAACCCATGTGCTAGAATTTTCCAAAATCCTTTAATCTATTTGTTAGTGCAAGAACAGTCGTTCTGAAGCCACCCCACACTTTTACGATCTTCTAGTAGAGATGGAAAGCATGGCCTGGGAGTTTCATGGGTGTTGATGCTTGGCTTCCCTGATTGACGTTAATGAGCATTGGAGGGGAGCTAGTGGGTTCAAGCATCTAACCATTCACTAGAGATAAGCGTAGCTGGTATTGTCTAGCTTAGTCAAAGTGAGAATCCAACAAATATTGTCTTTAGTGAAACAATCATCTTGTTTGGATAGGTGTGGGTAGATGCATCCTTCTCCTCACACATATCCAAATCATCATCTTTTGAACAAAGCTATTCCTTAGATCATCATCCAACATCGTAGGGCCTTTTTGTTCAAAATAAAAAGCAAATCAAAATCAAAATCAAGGACAAAATCCCAAATCCAAAAATCTAATCAAAAAATCAAAATCCTAAGTCCCAAAACCTTAGCATCTCATTCAAGATATATCAAAAGCCAAAAACATCCATAACATCCATCCTTAAACATCATCATCATATCATCACCTTTGATCCTAAAGGCATCCTAGAAATTTCTACTTTGGGGCATAAGATAAAGATCAATCCAAAGAATCAAAAGATTTATCTCCCATATTCTCAAAAATTGATCCTTGTTTTATGGTTCTAACTAGATCTCAATACAAGAAGAGTATGGAAGCCAACAAAGAAAAACCCACTTCAAGCGATCTTAGCCAACCAAATGCAGAAATGAATCCGACCGAATCAAGTAATCGATTGACCCTCTCATCATCACAAAATCCACAAGAAGAAAACCAAGGAGAGGACCTTAATTTTGGAATGTCTCGCGAGGAAATGACGGAAATGCTCCAAAATCCGGACAACCATAGAATCATTAACATCATGATGAGACTTAACCCTTCATTGTACATGGTTGACTAGCAAAACAAGGGGCCAAGTTGCCTTCCGATTTTGATGTGAGTACTATAGTAGAGACATCTTTTCCACCAATCTCATCTACCATCCCCATTTCATCTACACCTCCATCTCAAAACATCACGCAAAACATCTCACAAATCACAACATCATTTGCTCCAACCCAACCCAACATTAACAAGGGAAACACATTCCTCAATGCACTTCAAGCACATCCCCTTGTTAATAATCAAAACTTGGATGTAAACACCACCTTGGAAAAAAACATTCCCCAAAACCCATTGCACAAAAATTTTCCTCTCAATTTACATTATGACTCATCATCAACATTTTTTCACGGAGCACCACAAACACCTCTTCTCACAAATTCACAAGAAGAGGGAGGTATGTTCGGACTAGGGGGCATATTCGACACCACACAACAACTAACACCCCTTACATTTCCACCTATCCACCACTACCATTATCATCCATACCACTCCTTGGTTTAGGGCTTCCCCCTCTACCAAATATCGATCAAAACAACATTCCAACCATCAACCAAAGCATTTGTTTAACACTCAAAATTTGTTGTCGATATCACAACAACAGGCGACAAAAACAAAAACAATTGCAACATCATCAAACACCCCCATAACATCACAAAACATGGTCTCTCAAGGGCCAATCACATCAACGACGCCACTTACCACACCAACACCACCATCCACTAATCAAATAATCAACACAACATCACCATTCACCACCACCATGAACACCATTCTGAATCCACCACCACCCCCACCACCACCAACGTTCACCACATCAAACCAATTCAATGCGGCGTTGCAAGCTGCTTTTCAAAGAGGATACCAACAAGTGCAGAAACAAAAATCCGTACACCTAGCTGCCCAACAAGCTGCTCAAGCTACACAAGTCACCCAAGCTGCACAAGCTGCATTACAAGAACAAAAAGCACAACAAGTGCAACAAGGCCAAGCATTATTGCAACAACAAGCCACCCAAGCTGCGCTAGCATTGCAAGCACAAAAGGCCACACAAGCACAACTTCTATTACAACAAAAAGTAGCACAAGCACACACAGCACAAGCGCAAGCTCAATATCAGGCTCAGCAAGTGCAAGCACAAGTACAACTTCTTGCACAAGCAGCACAATTGCAAGCATATCAAAAAGCATTAAAGCAATATCAAGAACAACAAGAAGCGGTAGAACTGGTAGTCCAACAACAAGCGTTGTGGGAACAACAACAAGCACAACAACAAGCATAAATCTTAGCGCAACAGCAGCAAGATCAACAATAGGCATTGTTCATACTAAAGTAGGTGGAAGCCTACTTTGCTTGCCAGGATATATACAAATACCACTGAACAACACATCGACCAACCCACCCATCCAAACCATGATTGGAACACCCCAAAACACCTTCATCTCACCCCCTGATACGCAAAATGATGTGACGACACAACTTAGGTTGCTCTCGCAACAAGTACTCAACCTTCAATTAGGGCGAACAAGCAAAACACCAAGCAACTTGTGTCCCTATCCATTTGATAGGAGCTTAGAAATGAAACCATTCCCTAAGGGATTTGAAATCCCTAAATTTGACAAATATCGAGGGATGGGAAACCCTGAAGATCACATCAGGGAATTCCGGGTTCATTGCATGGAGGTCGCATATGATGATACTTATTTGATGCGGCTATTTCCTAGAAGCTTGGTAGGTCTCGCTATAGAGTGGTTCTCTCGCTTACCTTCAGACATTAGAACATTCCAAGAAATTAGAGAGGCATTCATTAAGAACTACGCTTGTAACATTGCAATGGATGTTAGTCTCGAAGAACTCTCGGCTCTAAAACAAGGAAAGAATGAATCTTTTGCTTCATTCCTTCAATGATGGCAATCCAAGGCCAATCGAAGCAAGTGGACCATGCCAGAAGAACAAAAATTTTTCACAATCATATCCAACCTTGAAGGCCACTTGGCATTTCATATCAAGGTTTAGGGCATCACCACATATGATCAATTGATCTCCAAGGTGCTTAGCACTGAAAGAGCCCTTGTGACTCAACCTGCAGAATCAACATCATACCACGAACAGTAAAATAATCATCCATCATCCAACTACAATGATAAACTTTGCACATGGGCGAGAAATAAAAATGTTACTAATGATGGTGTCATTGATGCCAAGGTGGTCATTAGTGGTCCTCACCAAAATACACCCAAACAAAAAATCCAAACACAAAATCAAAACACTCATCACATAACATATCAACCCAACAACAATCCAACCATCAATAATCTCAATGACCAAAGGGGACCACCTCAATGCAAAACATATCCCAAACGAAAATACACCATTTTGGGGGAACCACTTGAGGACATCATGAAAAAGTTGACGACGAAAAACTCATCAAACCTCCCACATTTGAAAACTACCAAGAACTCGATGTCAAACCTCCTTGGTATAATGAGAATCAACTGTGTGAATTTCACAAAATCAAAGGCCACACCACAAACAGTTGCATGAGACTCAAAAACATCATCCAAGATCTCATCGATAAGAAAATCATAAACGTGGAACAACCTACGGGAAATCAGGATCTTAAAATGTACATGAATCCGATGCTAAATCATGGCAACAAAGGGAATAACAAGGATAAAGGGAAGGGAAATGTAAATCATGTGTACGAAATAGTTGTTGCCTCCCTAAATGAAGATTGCATGGTCATCACCATCAAGGGCACCCATGCTGAAGATTGTGGAGTCACCACAAGAGGCTGCAAAGTCACCATCGTAGGGTTATCTCAACCAAATAGGGTCCCTTCATCTAGATCTAATGGATACAATGTCGTAGATCAACTCAAGAGAACACCAGCACACATCTCCATCATGGAGCTGTTAAAAATATCACCACCCCATAAAAAGATCCTTGAGGAAGCAATAGCCTCATCTACCGTCCTCGCAGATCTTGATGTGGAGCAATTCCAAGCTATGGTCAGAAATATCATAATGCCTAATCTCCTTACATTCTCTGACCAAGATTTCCCCACCCAACCATCTCACAATCATGCACTTCACTTAGAAGCCATCGTAAATAAGAGCAAAGTCAAAAGGGTTTTGGTGGATGGGGGTGCAGGTTTGAACATCTGTTCTCTCAGCCTCATCAAGCAGTTGAAAATATCAAAAAATTCCATCGACAAAGGAAAGGGCATCATGATAAGAGCATATGATGACCAAGAAAGAGTGTCTCAGTGCACAATCAAACTCCCTATTCAAGTAGGTCTGACACTCATGGAAACCACTTGTCAGGTCTTGGACCTTGATTTTCCATACAATATCCTCCTAGGACGCCCATGGATCCATGTGATGAAAGCTGTAGCATCAACCTTCCACCAATGTGTGAAATTTACACATAATGGACAAGAGGTTACCGTTCATGGAGATCCCAAACCATTCTCATAGTGCAAAAATCTTGAGGCAAAGTATTACAAAATCCCCCAAGTGCCAAAAAATGATGAGGGCCCATCCACACCATGCATCGACTCGGCCACCCTCGCGCCCACTTCTGCGACAGAGACACCCGCCACTCCCACCATTCCTACCATCTCCGACATCAAGTTCATCATACAAGAGGATGGTTGTGGAAGCTACAAGCTCCCTAACAATGATTTTGTGATAGGAGAGTTACCACAATCTCCAAGATTATGGGGACGTCCACAATAAAATAAGTGTCCACATCACAAACGTATCCTAAAGACTATCCTAAATTCACAAGCTAGGGAGACCTTGGTCAAGAGGTTATTGAAGTAGATCCATCTCACATGTTATATCGAGATGAAAGACTAACACCTGAATTACCAATGGATGAGACAAGAAAGGGCCTACAAATGATGCTCGCAATGGGCTACAACATAAATCAAAGATTGGGACAAAACGACAATGGGTTCATGATACCTATCATGCTAGAGACATGACCTATAACAAATCTTGGCCTTAGATGTACCCCTCTGAGTATAACCATACGTGGCCGAAGTCCTCCAGTTAGAATGGTTAATATCTCTCCTCAACCAATACTAGCACAAGTGCACTCACCAATATCCATAGGTAGAGACATACATAACTTTATAACTGAGCCCTATATTAGTAGCGATGACGAGGATCACTTGACCAATCTACCTAGGTTATTTGAGGATACTGCCCTTTACATGATTAGTACCTTATCTTTCGAATCTGATCATCAAAATCATGAGATCTATTTAGTATACCCCCAACTGATCGACTATGACCAACGAGGACCACCAGTTCTTGATACGTTCGAAAACAATGAGGCACTCTCAGAATTCATGGGATTGAGGGATAACATTCTATATGGAGAACATAAGGTAGGGTTTATAATGGAGTTGGACACACATTCCTATTATAGGGAAACAATTGAATCCTTTAGTCACAAAAGTGAGAAACTAAGAATCATATCCAAGTCCTTGAGTGAAAACCACTTTGTGGCACTCTCTAACAAGAAAATAGTAAAAAGAAAGGACGTATCCAATGGTGAAAAACCTCTAAGGCGCGAGGATGAAGGATTCAATCTTCCTCTAAGAGCTATTCATGAGGAGAGAGTCAACAATCTTGGTAGAAAAATGCAATCCACATCAACCCTAGGAGCGGAGGGGCCCGCGCTTATACATTCTATGCGGAATCACTATTATCGGAGAGAAGAGAAAGAACTCATTTCCTAAAAGAAAGGAAAATAAACTTCACATGGAGTTATGCCGACATGCTAGGGCTTGATCCAGAGACTGTGGTTCATCACTTAGCTATGTATCCAGAAGCAAAACCGGTCAAACAAAAGCTTCGAAAAATGCATCCTCAAATCACTCTGTTAGTCAAAATGGAGCTCAAAAAGTTGTTAGATGAAGGATTTATCTGACCAATCGATTATCTAGAATGGGTGTCGAATTTGGTACCTATTTCAAAGCACGACAGAGACATCAAAATCTATACAGACTTTAGGGATTTGAACAAAGCATGTCCAAAGGATGATTTCCCACTTCCCAACATCGACATGATAGTAGACATGACAATAGGACATGAGATGCTATCACTAATGGACAGATTTTCATGATACAACTAGATCATGATAGCAAAAGAAGATCAACATAAGACAACTTTCACTTGTCCATGGGGGACCTACTGCTGGAACATGATGCCATTTGTCCTAAAAAATGTAGGAGCAACCTATCAAAGGGCCATGGTGTTGATATTCCATGACATGATTCATAAAATAGTCAAAGACTATGTCGACGACATTCTAGCTAAGTCAAGAAAAAGACAAGATCATATCGCAACCCTAAGTGCTATTTTTGACAGACTGGAGGAATACAAAGTCAGACTAAATCCCAAGAAGTGCGTCTTCGGCATACAATTAGGTAAATTGCTAAGATACATAGTCTCCATGAGGGGTATCGAGGTAGATTTGGCAAAAATGAAAGCAATCCTCGAGATGGAAGCACCAAAGACATTAAAACAATTGAGAAGCCTCTAAGGTAGACTCCAATCCATCAAACGATTCATAGCACAACTGGCAGACAAGCAGAACCTGTATTCCCACCTACTCCACAAGGGGGTAGCATGCAAATGGGATACAAAGTGTGAAGAGGCATTTAACAAAATCATGGAATACCTACTAACACCACTAGTTTTAATGCCACCCATCCCAAAGAAGCCATTGATCTTATATGTGTCAGCAACAACAACAACCCTTGGAGCTCTCCTAGCTCAACATGATGAAAATAGAATGGAGAGGGATATCTACTATATCAGTAGGACAATGGTCGGTCACGAGCTAAATTACTCCTTCATCGAGAAAGCTTGCCTCGCAGTAGTGTTTGCATCCCAAAAATTCAGACATTACATGTTGGCACACAAGATAAAGCTCATCGCAAAAATCAATCCCTTCAAGTATCTACTATCAAAGGCAATGCTCACAGGAAGAATGGAAAAATGGGTAATGATACTGTCAGAGTATGATATCGAGTATGTAGAGAGGAAAGCCATCAAGGGTCAAGTTATTGCAGATCAACTAGCAGAAGCACCCATTTATTTTGAGAACCCTCTTGTCTCAAAATTCCTAGATGAATCCATCTTTAACCTCAATGTAACTGACCATTGGAAACTATACTTCGATGGTTCATACACACAACATGGATCAAGAGTTGGTGTCTTCTTCATCACTCCACAAGGGGACTACATACCGAAGTCATACAAATTGGCATTTCCTTGCACTAATAACATTGCAGAATACGAGGCCTTGACTATAGGCCTCAGGATAGCAGTACAATGGAACACAATAGCTCTCAAGGTATATGGAGACTCTCAGTTGATCATAAATCAAGTCAATAATGAATATCATACTAAGGATGACAAGCTCACTCCATACAAGAAATTGGTGGAGACTCTAAAGGAATCCTTCATTGACATAACATTCGAGCATATTCCAAGAACCAAAAATAGAGCAGCCAACACCATGGCTACAATTGGGTCCCTATTAGATATCCCTCATAACATGCCGAAATATGAATTTCTGATTGAGCAGCTTCTCGTCCCCACATTTGAGGTACCAGAATTAGAATACGTGTGTGAAATCATTGGTCCAGGTGATCCTTGGTATCATGACATCTATACATATCTTCAGATAGGAGTCACACCCGCTGACCTCCCATCAAACCTAAAATGAACCTTTGTCAAAAAGGCATCCAGATTTGTCATCCTAGGTGATAACTTATACTGTAGAAGCATAGAAGGTACCTTACTGCACTGCCTAAATGTTGAGGAGGCATTAACCACTCTAACTGAAGTTCATAACGGTATCTGTGGCTCACACTCGAGTGGAATGACCATCGCCAAGAAACTGCTGAGGATGGGGTATTACTGGCCCACAATGGAAAGAGAAGCACATGATCATGCTAAAATATGTTTACAATGTCAGCAGCATGGGGACCTCATCCATGCTCCAGCTCAAGAGCTTCATCCCATCATCACACCATGGCCCTTTTCATAGTGGGAACTCAATCTCATTGGAAAAATCACACCCACCTCATCCAATGGCCATAAATTCATCATAACTGCAACAAAGTACTTCACGAAGTGGGTGGAGGCCATACCCATGACGTATATCATTGGAAAGAATATCTCAAAATTCATCCTAAACTATCTCATCTGTTGTTATGGTGTCCCACAAGCCATCATCTCAGATAATGGCACACCATTCAATAACCAGGAGGTTAGCGACTTGTGCAAAATATAGCATCACTTCTCCACCCCGTATTATCCCCAAGGCAATGGCCAAGCAGAAGCCACAAATAAAACCATCCTAAAAATCCTCAAGAAAACAGTCAATGACACAAGTCGTGATTGGCATCTGCAGCTTAATCTCACCCTCTGGGCTTATCGAACTAGCATTTGCACACCCACTGGTGCCACCCCCTTCTCCTTAGTCTACGGATCAGAAGCTGTACTCCCCATTGAGATCAAGCTCCCATCCCTTAGGATATCACTGCAAAACCTTGTCATAGATGAAGAATATCAGGTATCAAGACTAAATGAGCTAGAGTTACTAGATGAGAGATGCATAGATGCTTTAAATCATTTGCAAGTCTATCAAAATAGACTCAAACAGAGCTATAACAAGAAAATTAGAAGCAGGACTTTCCAAGTTGGAGAACTGATCTTAAAAGAAAATCAAAAGAATGTCCCAAACCAAAGCAGCAAAGGCAAGTTCGAACCTAATTGGTTAGGACCTTTTGTCATCATAGCAAGCTATAAATCAAGGGCATACTAGCTATCAACACCTGAAGGGAAACCTCTGTAGGAGCCCATGAATAGTTCCCATCTCAAAAAGTTTTATGCCTAATTCTTTCAAGGTATAAAACCAAAAAATCTAAAAAATTTAGAAAAGTCCTAAAAAATGGTTACTTAGGCAAAACCTAGCAAACAGGTGTCTTGGTGACAACAAAAAAAGAAAAAAAAGCAAAAAATCCAAAAAAATCAGAAAAAGGATCAAAAAATAGTAAAGAGAAAAATTGTCCTCTAGTGAAAACCACTTTGGTGACACTTTGGGTAAGTACTTTGGTGAAAACTTGGCAAACAAGCACCTTCCATAAATAAGCACTTTCCATCCACCAAGATCTTTATGGCTTGTTTGGCATCATCCATCCATCCCGCTTCCATCATCCATTGCATTCAGGCCTCCATCCATCACCCATCCACTCACATCCGTACCATAGCTTGGTCCCGTTTTCGTATCATGATCCCTCCTAGTACTACTCAGCCCATCCTCAAGTTCAGTTTGTCCTACCTTTATTGGAGTAGTCTATTACATCACGCTGGGGGAATGTTCTTATTGGATCAGATTCGTGTATGATCTTAAAGTCCTAAAAATTAGAAAATATAAAAACATCGAAAAAGCACAAAGTCCAAAAAACATCAAAACATATCAAAATGCAAAAACAATTCAAAAAGTCAATCAAAAGATCAAAAACAGAGTCGTCAGTCGAACTACGTCATCTCTGAGCTTGAACATAGGAAAGGTTGATCTTTGATCATCCCCCAAGACATTTAGGTCAGTCCTATAGGAGTCCATCATAATAAACTGACATCTCATCATGTATATCTCCATCTGTAAATCAGTCAAGTCGTCAGTCAAACTACGTGGTCTCTGCATGTATAACGTAGGCAAGGCTAATATGTTGATCAGCCCTTGAGACCCCTAGGATAGGTCTTTAGGTTAGTCTCTTGGTCAAAATCTCAAAAATCCCCAAAACATTGGAAAATAAAAAATTAAAACATTTGAAAATCTCAAAAAATATAAAAAATAGCCTCAAAACATTGCAAAACATCAAAAACATCCAAATATTTGAAAAAATCCATCCACCTCATCTCGCTTGCACCCACAATAAACACCATCCATAATAAACTGATCGTCATCATCAACCTTTGGTAAGATAATCAGAAACAAGTCTAGCAGATTACAAGTAGAACTCCAAATGCCAAGTCTTAAGTCTAAGTCAGTGCGTAAACAAGTTGGTCATCTCTTCGTATCAATAACACATCATTTGAATCAGGTCCCATATCAATCATCCCTTAGAGCACTTTGGATAAATGAAATGACGTTCTGCCATCCACTAACATGTCCTAGGATGAATCCTTCCTACAATGGGCATTATCTTTTGGCAATAAGTTTCAGTTCCTATCCTTAGAAAACACATCCTTTTTCCATTAGCGGTGTTGAAGAGCATTAGTTTGTTTATTTACTTGGTCTTTATCTTTTGACTTATCTTATTTGCATGCATTCCAAGGACGTCTCGATGATATCCCAAAACAGAGGATTTAGAGAAATAGGAATGGGGCAATGATCATTATCTTTTGTCTGCTGTGCTTGTTGGGCGTTCTTGTAATATAACCTTGGTGAATGTTTGCTTTGTTAGGTATGTATGGAAGAGGTCTAGGGAAACTTATTGACTATTACAGGGATAGGTTTACCATTTCGTGTTTTGGTCTGAGGTGTCTGAAACTTCTGAAGTACATCCTAGCAAGGTTTCTGTATGTCAGGTGTGAACAAGAATACTCCTATCTGATTGTCTAGTCAAAGTCCATCACACTAATTACCACGCCATCCTGGTTGCCTATACCTTGATGCATCGTACCACATTTTTTATCAAACATAATAAAATTTGGCCCTTTGAAAATCTCAATTCCTCGGCAAGTAATCATCATCATCTGCATTTGCATCATCTTGTGTGTTGTTGAAATGACTTCTTCTTTTCTTGCTCATCACGCTAACAAGGTACTATGACAGTTGATCATCATCACCATCATCGCTATCGATCCCGCATCCACAAATCATTAGCATATTGCATAAGCATATCATATAGGAAACATACGCATTGCATTTCAATCATCATAAATAGGTTATCATAAACACTCTTCATAAATAGTCACATCCATGTCAGTGCATTTCACCCATTACATTGCATCTCATGGCATTATATCAATCATTACATAAATGTTCATTTGCATCTCATAACCATTCCATATAAATCATCACATAGCATGAACAACATCATTCCATAATCATTTATTGCATAATCATAAGCAATAGGCATATAAGCATTTAATTCATTAGGCATACATACTTGCATAACATAAATAACATCATATCATCATTTTTATGTTCACATTACACATGACCATATCACTTTGCATTAACATACCATTGCATCACATACATCATCAATAATTACGTTAGGATAATAACATTTGTTATTCTAAGCATCTCATAAAACTATTTCATTAGGCATTAACACCATTTCACTTACATCATATCACGACCATCACATTCATATTAAATCCACTCATATATAAGCATATTCCACACATCATTGCACATACCATAGATCATATATTTTTACATATTAAAACCCAATTCACATATAACATTTGCATAAAGTAGATCATCATATAGATAACATCATTGCACATCATATCATAGGTGAGCATAATATAGATTTGTTAGTCATAATCATTGCAGAAACATCATTAGAAATAAATGCATCCATAACAAATAGAAGTAGAATCATACAGGCATAAATAAAAGGTACGCATTTCATCACATCAAAATCGGCTCATATATATGTCATGTCACTGTCATAGTACAAAGAATTAATCAGATCACTATACACATAGATGTCAATTGGTACAAAATTCCCATCAGGCTATCAAAAATGAGCTCATAAGGCACAAAAAATGTATCATCTGGATCAGGCCTGATCTCCGTGAATGTTTCCCTCGCCCCTATCACCGTGACCCTCTGGTGGTCTCTAGCTAGCTCACTCTGAGTACTCGGGGACCTAGTCTGCTCTAGGTACGGTGTCATGGTAAGCTCGACGGTAGTACTCTATCTCTTGAATAGCCTCCCTGTAAGATCATACCAGCACTGTACCCTGGGACGAGGAGGCTTTCATGCTCTCAATTTGCTGTCTGCGACCTAGCTCTGTAGCTTCCTGTAGCTCTGCAACTTGTCTCTGCTACATAGCTTGATCCCTCTCAGCTCTGAGCTGCTCTCTCTCAGCCCTCACTTGGTCTCTCTCTACTATCACTGCCTGAACTTGGGCCTACAATTGTAAAATCAAGGCATCTCGTGTGTCTTCCTACCCTGCTGGCTATACCCATGGCTACACATGAACTGATCCTCACCCTCAGCTCGTGGTGGTGGGACTGGCAGATCCTGCTGTTGATCCTACATGTGGACATCCCCGTGACCTGGTGGGACTGGGGGCACCCCTAGTGGATCCTGTCGGATCTCGACCCTTGATCCTCACCCTCATCCTCATCCTCTCCCCCTGCCTCTAACCCTGCATACCTCTGGATCCTCGCTTGGAATATTCAATCAAAGAGGAGGTCTGAACCAGTCTCTGTAGGCCTATGTGGTCCCTGGATCTGCCAAGCCCTGATCATAAGCCCACGGTCGAGCTACCAACTACCGAAAGCTATCAACCACCTCCGTGGTAGGAATGCCAGGTCCCCATGCTATCTGTGTCATACTACATGCAAATACGGCTACATAATCATCATCGGTCCAATCCCGTGGCTCTCCAAACTAACGTTGTATGCACCTGAGCAGGTATCTCTCAATCATCATGTGCTCCCGACCTTGAATGTATAGATCTTGGCGGTAGTAGAAGAGCTGAGTAGCATCGTCGGCCCATCTGGGTTGACCAAGGTATGGACGCCAAGTAAATACAAGCATCTCATCTAGGACCCACCTTTAGTAGGGGATCCCATGCTCGCCAGTGTGTGTGAAGGACACATCGCCTTTGTATAGTGCCACGAGGGCATCCTTTACCCCCATTGGAACCAGAATGACCCATGGACATAGCACAAAAATGTGCTCCCATGCCCAAACATGAAGAAGTGTCACTCCAGCTCCCAACGCTTTGCCATCCACGTATACGTACTTGTGGAGATCCCTGTAAAGTGAAGCTAGAAGGACAGGCCCGCATGCGAACCAAATTGGCCTATCTCAAACCATCCTCTCCTAGCAGTATCCCCAACCTAGACTGGAATATCACCCTCATCGGTCAGGGGTAACAAGACCTGAAATGATCGCTGCAATCGCCCAGTGGAAGGGAGGTGCTATAACTCTATATCTCTCCAGCTCGATCTGACACTCGCAATAGATAATGTCGCATGTAGCAAGGACTCTCACGCAGCACTCACATCCCTCCTCCATGTCATAGATCACCCGATGGCCATGAATGGGAAATCCTAGAATGCACCAGACATCCTCTAGGGTGATGGTTGCCTCACCAGTGGGGAGATGAAATGACGATGTCTCGCTGTGCCACCTCTCGGCTAGCGCTGATAGCATCCCTAGGTGTGTGCACACGATTGCTACATACACAATATGCCATAAGTCAACAACTCCCAGTCGGTCCTAGTCTCTGTCGCTCAAGTCCTGTAGGACACTTGCCAAATCCCATGACCGGTGCTCTCAAGAGTAGAGCTCCCTCAGTCCGTCCTACATCAAGGAAAGTCACCGTGTTAAATTTTTTGAAAAATTCCTGATCAAATGCTCCAAGCTCGCTTCCAGCGGCGTAGTTTGTGATGGTGTTGCAGTTTGAGTTTCCTCAAACTCCAACGCTGGACCCCTAAATTGAGCCAAATAGAGTCGTCAGAGTGCAATTTATATCCCCGTCACACTCATGGCGCGGTTTATCAGCGCAAGACACCTTTTCCCAAAACGCCCGCCAAGCCTCCGAAGCTCAAAGAGTGAGTTTCTTTAAACTCCAACCGTGACCGGGCCAGGCGGGCGATAACAGCACCGGGCCGCGGCAGTAACAGCACCGGCCAGGGCAATAAAAAGCCATTAGCTGCATACCCAATGGCCGAAAGGGCGCCATAATAGCGCTGGAGGCAGCCTCTCTTTAAAGTAGTAATAAATACCGGGCCAAATGAAAAACTAAGCTTGGAAGGGTCACATACCAATGCTGTGGCTGTATGTCCCAACTCGGCCCGAATGTGTAGAGGAAGCTGTTGTTATGCTGTATCACTGGAGGGTTAGAGCTCGACCTCAAAGTTTACAGCGGAGGTGTTTGAAAATGACTTGAAAGTGACTCCTTGGGCCCCTTTTAAGCCTAAAAATTAGGGTTTTCAACCCTAATGGGTGGCCCCGCTAGGGTTTTGGACCCCCAAACTTACTTTTGTCCGTTTGAGGCTTGTTTTTCATCATTTTATTGTGTTTAGACACATTTTTAGCCTCTCGGACCCCTTTCGGACTTGTCAAGTACTTTGTCATCTTTTTGCGAGATCACCCAAAACATTAAAATTTTGTCTCATCTCTCCAGGGGGCATTATATTGGCATATTCTCTTCACCAGGCGGCAGTGGGGCAAGTTTTTAAATATGAAATTTTTTGGCTTTGATCGAGATCGTTTATTCTTTGAACCAATGCAACAAGTGCATTGCTTCAAAGAGGGGCAAAATGTAGACACATAAAATATATTGATTGACATCGTGCATCTAATCCTAACTTACTAACATCGTTTCTTCCCGAATCATCCCTCGGTCTAACCATTTAAATCAAATCCCCCTATCTGATTAAATTCATCAATATTCGTCTCTTAATTAAATAAATCATTTTATTTGATTAAATCAATTCCTTCTGTTAATTAAATCAACCCATCTTGTCTAATTATCCCTATTTAATTAAATAATCAATTTATTTGATTAAATCTCTAAAGTCTATCCATTAAATTAAATAAATTAAAACTTATTTGATTTAATCTAACATCATCTCTTTTAATTAAATAAATCAAAATCCCTATTTAATTAATCTCGTCATATTCGTCTCTTATTTGATTTAAATAAATCTATAAATCAGTCAAATAAGTCACATCATCAAATCTCTCTGTTAAATTAATTAACCCTTGATTAATTTAATCTAATCTCATGTCCATCCTCTAGATAATGCAAGTTGCACATGAAAATAGATTTAATTCATTTACTAAATCCCTATTTTCCTCACAAGGCATCTTTTGGAATATTCCCTCAATTTTGAATTAAAAAAATTCCAAGTCAATAAGATCCGAACATGGCAATAACTTCTTCTTACATTTCATGCAGACTTTTCCTTTCATTTATTGCATTTTTCCTTCCCTCATACCAAAACAACCATATTGGCAAATTGCATATCATCATCCTTATCTTGACAAGTGGCACCAGATCGATGATTGTTAGTCCCACATTTCTCAAATTTGGACTTTCATCCATCTTGAAATCCTATAAGTAAAGAGCTCATATCTTCATTTCATCATCCACAATCCAAGCAAAGTTACCATGCTAAAATACTTAGCCATTTCTATTCATCAATCTTGAGTTCTTAGCTAGGTTATTGCAGATTTTGGCTTGGAGCTCTCACCATTCATCATCAAAAGTGGATCAAATCTCTTCATCAAGTCAACATATCAAAGCTTGCAATCATAGGAATTGGGAAAGGGCCAATTTTCACATCAAATTGGCACCAATTCCCCCATGGGATCAAGAGTTTTCTTTTCTAATTAGGATTCAATCTTTGTTTTGTCATTTGCTTTGTGTTCTTCAATATTTTCTTCCTAATTTGAATGTTGTAAATGGATTTCATGGGGAATCTTTGTTTTGGCTTGCATTTCCTTGTTTAACTTGTTTACTCTTGTTGTTTTGCAGGTACCAAGGCTTGGGTTCGCACAATTTGCAACTATTTTCCCTCTATATATTGTCTTTCATTCCTATCCCTTGCATGCCTTGGACTACTATTATCATGCATTGAAAATTGGAAATCTTTATTCATTGTATTGATAACTCATTGGAACTGTCATTTTTTGTATTCATTGCTATCTTATGATGATTATTCCTCATAGTCAATCCTTAAAATCATTGTTCTGATAAAAAAATAATTTTTCTCTTTTGTTTTTACATTATGATCTCATTGCTTTGAACCTTGTGCTTTGTGATTATCACATCTTTGTTACAATATTTTCAAGGACTAACTTTCTTTCTCTATTGAATACAAGATACCCCTTTTATCTTACAACCCCAAGCCTCGTAAAGAAAACTTAGAATCAATTGGCAATAGTGAAAAAAAAAACCATCATAGCTAATTTCATTTATTTTCCAAGAGCATTCAATGAAAATATAATGGAAAAAACACATCACTCTGTGGGGTAGGGTTTATTTGATTTGAAAACCTACCTTCAATGTCCAAGTCAAAAAGTCAGCCTACCAAGTCTGTGTCGAGTCCTCCAAGTCTTAAGTCAAAAATCAGCCTACCAAGACTGTTTTACGTCCAAGTCTTGTATCTATTACACTAGTATGAAAAATGTTTGAAAATACTATACACAACTACATGATACAATGCATAAATTTGTATAATTTCTCATTATATCAAAAGCTTCAAACTACAACTCATAAAAATTAGAAACGAGTTATTAAAAAAACCTATTGTCAAGTACAATTTTCTCCAAATCAAAATTGCATTATCCAATTTACATAATTTTTTGTTTAACTAATTTTTGTGTGAAAAAACACTTAGTGTACAAAGTAAAGCAAGAGCTTCTTTCTAGGATTTCAAAGGCCTGCTATTCACAAGGCCAATAAGATCATTATTGACCATAACAGAAACCACCTGCACTAATAGTGCTAAGTCATAAAATATTCCATAGAAAGAAATATATTTTAGATAAACAAAGCCAGTTAGCCTTCTAAAATCTAGATAGTTGAATACAAGAAGGATGGTAAAACATAAAACATTAAAAGAATTTAAGATGTTGCAAATGCCATGCAATTAGTATAGAAGCATAACATTAAGATAGGAACAATTCTTTTTTCTTAAATATTCATCACGACTTTTCTCCCGTAAAGAACTCCCCTCGACATGAGCAATGAGAAGTGCATCTGCCATCTTGTTTGTTGATAGGAATTACATGACTACTCCCTTATAATTACCAACAACTAAAGAACTTTGAATGGCTTCATCACATTCTTAGTATTCAGTCGAATATTTAGTAGCTTCATGTTACACCTCTTCTCCATTGCCTAGGGCATCCTTCCCAGCAAAAAAATCATTTTCAATGAGAGGAATTGAGAAATATTCTTTCAGACTGTGCAAATTATCAAAAAACTCCTCGCCATTGTCTTTGGGGGATGTAACCTCTTGTCCACCTTTTGATTGAATTGTTGGATCTAATTGTGTTGTATCATCAAGAGTGACATTGTTGATTATTTCACTGCTAATATCATCAATGTTGGCAGATTGAGCTTCCTGTAAGTCTTGATTCTTTGTTGACTACACTTGAAATCCAAGGTGCTCAAGTAGATTTTTCCTAGCATTTCCTTCATCTTCAAACATGACTCTTAGGAAATTCCATGTCTCCCTCTCTTCTTCCAAACTAAATCAATGCAAAAACCAAAAATTTGCAAGTGAAACAATACAAATTAATGTAAATTGTTATTTATCCCATTCAAAAAGTATCCACAAATAAGTAACTGAGAATCCTGAGACTTCTTATC
>VDFB02300045.1:29551-93038 GCA_007258455.2 Sequoia sempervirens | reverse complement strand
GGGTTATAAGGATTGAGGTTCTTTGCCTCTCCATCCCTCCTTAGTTGAGCTATGTCTCTCACTCCTTTTCTCATTACTACTCCTCTAGGTCTCTCCCACTCTTCTCTCTTATCCTTTTCATTATAAGTAAATCTCATTAAACCTCTCCCTCCATCCCTTGCTACTCTACTAGGTTTCTCACACTCTTCTCTCTCCCCTCAGTACATCTCTGTGTAGGGTCAAGGCTTTCACAATTACAAATTTTCTATATAGCACATTTGGCACTTGCCAAATTGAAAAGCCTTGAAACATCACATTTGGTGCTTTCCAAATTGAAAGGTTGTTATGCAACACATTTGGCACTCGCTAAATATGGTGAGTGCCAAAAATAGTAAAAAAGGGAGTTGACCCATGACATAGGCACACAATTCACTGCCTCTATTTTGTTTTGTGCTTTCTTTGACAAGAAAATGCCTTTTTATGTAGTTGACTTGTTGTGGTACCATATTATGCTTGATCCATCACCTTTTGAGCACCAATTTTCTTGTTGGACAATGTAGAAGAATATAATTTGAATTTTCTACATCATATTTTATTATCTCAGGTAATATATTCATTTTTGTAGAATTGAAATGCTTATATTGAGTTTTTTTGTTTAGTTTTGAAAATATAGACCATTCCTTTCATAATTATTAATAATAATAGTTTTAAATAGAATTCAACATTTAATAAGATGGAAGCTACATAAAAATATTAAATTTTTAGGAGTTTGAAGAAAAAAATGAAAAACCATGACATAATTTAGATGAATTATTGTAAACTTATGTAGAGGATTTCAACTTAACACAAAAATGTTTATGTATTCCATTTGTATTTCTTATAGTAGTCCATTTCCATCATTGTTAGTGGAATTCACTCTTTTTCATTTGATTTTTTAGCAAATGACCTAAAAACAAACAAATTGATTCACTCTACATTGGCTTAGAATGTAGGTGGATTTGGAAATATCAAAATGATTAAGAAAACTATATTTATTGAAGAAACCACCACTATAATGAAGAATTAAGAACATTATATTTATCCTATAAACCCCCTTAAGAGACAAAATACATACTATGGTAGTGGAAAAAATAGGTTTTGGAAGTTGCAATTGCCTACTACTTATATTATGTAGCAAATTATCATATTCAATGAGTGTACAAAAGATTGGCTCATATTTGCCTCTTGTTCCATTCAATAACACATTTGTAGTGGATGTAATGCTCACCCCTTCCTCTATTAGTTGCATATTTGGATTTTCTTGTCACATAGATTGATTGCATTTCATTTTCCTTTTCTTTAAGTTGCAATTGCCTACTACCTATATTATGTAGCAAACTATCGTATTCAATGAGTTTACAAATGATTAGATACAATTTGCCCCTTGTTGGACCATTCAATAAGACCTTGGCTATGGATGTAATCTGCCTCTTTCTCCATTAGTTGCATATTTTCCTTTGTTGTTGTACTCATTTCTATGAGTTTTCCAAGGTCATACCATTTATGTTATCAAACTTGCAACATTCTTCTTCTCTCCTCACTTGAACAAACTCCATTTGTAGCCTTGTTGTGACACATACATCATAGGGAAGAGTTGACATCTTGCACTAAAGGAATAATTTATACACATCCATATGAACACAAAACAATACCCTTCAAAGGAAAGCTCTTCAAATTGAAAATCCATGTCCACGTGGTGTCATTCATGTCAACAAATTCATCCTTAAGTGCATAACCAATTTACTCATCCTCGTGAAAAAATACTTGTGGCAAAAGCATCAATGACATCATAATTCTAAATGGCATAACAAGGGAGAACATCAATGAGGCAGTTAAGTTCATACTCTACAAGCTTCTCATTGCCATAACTGTCACAAGGTGTGAAGTCACAATTTTTTTCTCCCTTAATTTCACCTTTAGCCATCAATCCAATGTCATTACATCTTCATTATACCATGCATTTTCATATTTAGCATTACAAAATTGACTTATTATTGCTATCCTTTGTGAAAGAGTATTATTTTTTCCCTTCGTGAAAGAGTGTTATCTTGGTGTAAATTTTGAAGTTTTTAGATGAAATTTGATTATATGAGGTCATATTTGATATTAATTAATTAAGGATTAGATGATGATTTTGACCACCGACTTTTGACGGATAATAATCCACGCGCTGGCATTTATGTCAGTCATGAAACCGGCGAAATAAGAAACCAAACCCATGGTGAAGAGAAAACCCCAGCACCCAAGAGAGATGCTGAACTGGCACGCCGTGCCGGAAACACAAGCAAAATATTTGTGCAATGAGAGAAATGAATCCTGAAGTTGGGGGCACATCATCAACCATAAGTGAAGTTCAAGGCACACCATCTACAATATGCAATGTTCAAAGTACATCAGCAATCACTTCTCCAGTTGAAGACACACCATCTACAACATGTGGTGCCGAAGTACATCAACAAATAGAACTCTATCTGAAGACACTCCACATACCACATCTGAAGTTGAAGGTACAACATTGTTTACATGTTAATTTCAAGGTACGTCATCATTTTCATCTCCGATTGAAGGTACACCATCTATCCTCGATGTTGTTGACATTCTGTTGGCACAACTTTACCTTTGAGAAATCCCCCTAGAGTTTTCATAGAAAACCTAAATATTTGATTGATATTGATGCTAATGTTTTGAAGCCAATGGATGATAAGATTCCAAAATGTACATGTCAAAAATTTTTGGGGAGGATATGGAGATTATTTTTTGAGAAGCTAAATGAGGCTAAAAGATGTCAACTATTTGTTGAAATGATGAGGCAACTCAATTTTAGGCCCATAATGAAGATTCTTGGGCTGAGAACATCAGATGACTTGAGTGAGAAATCCATTGTAAAGAATCTAATGATTGCATATGAGAGCGTGGTTTCTACCTCATGCATGAAAGATATTAATGCCACACGATGTGTGATGACATCAACATTGGTAAGCAATCAAACTAGGAATAAGATAATCCTTTCAAAGATGAGTAAAACTATGAAAATAAGTAGATCATCTCTAATGAGAGCCAAAAGAAGGTGTGAAAGAGTGGAGGATCCAAATAACAATGAGTTATGGGCATTCTTGGGTAGACTACCACAAAAAGATAAAGAAATTGTTCAAGCCTTGAGATCTATAATGCGATAATTTTGGAAGAATAACATAAGGGTCTCTCCCAATCAAAGAGATGTTGTAAGAAGGAGAATTGGTAGTCAAATCCATGAGCCACATCCAAAACATTTTTTGGATACTCAAACCCAATTTTTTGCTAAATTTGTAGAGATGTATCCTTAAGTTAAAATTTATCAAATGTTTTTTGAAATGATAAAGCCTTTTTATGTCAAAATAAATCACACATGCACTACTTGTTGTTGTAGAGTACATATTGAGTTTTCTAACCATTATGATTTTTACCAATGTATATGTGTAGATATGCATACTAACAATGTTTTGCAGGAATGTAAAATAAGGCCTCCACCTAGATCTTTAAGGGATTTCTTATCTACCATTTTGTGTAAGAGTGGAAGATCAATTTTTGTAAAGGAAATCATGTTTGGATGGCACATGTTTTCATTGTGTTGGATTGCAACATTTTCCAATTTTCCAACACATGGATAGTACACATGCAGTAGGAAACAAAATTGTGGAATTTGGAAAATACAAGACAGTGGCCTACAGTCTAAAAGATGGGAAAGAAGCAAAAAAGTGTGAATTGGTCAATGATAAGATTCCAATGTATCAATTTATGGGAATTTTTTGTGATCATGTGGTCTATGAGTATGCAAGGCATACACATAGAGCCCAATGGTTGGACTCATAGTTCAAATTATGCAAGGACATGTTTCCACTTCATAGCATCATTTTAGTTGTCAATTTTGTAGAGTAATACACACTATAGCCACAAAATGAGGTATAATTGGAATACAACTCCACATAGGTTTCTATATTTGTGCATATATAAAATTCATTCATGTAGCTGATAGTACAGAGAATAACAAGAAGGTATTGAGGGAGTATCATTTTTACATCAGTGATGATCACACACATTCTACAAAGTTTGTGCAACGTTTCTTTTAGATGTTCTATGCTGATTTGGATAGTAGGGGCATATCACTTAGTGAGAATATCATATGGTTAGATAATTGTACATCACAATTCAAGAACTTTAGAATGTTTTATTGGTTGATCAAGATGCATGGGATTAGTGGTGTTCAAAATATGTGGAATTTCTCAGAGTTCGAGCATGGAAAGGGGGAGCATGATGGTGTAGGAGCATGTAGAGCCTTGGCACGAGAAGAGTTAAAGTGCAAAGATAGTCCAAAGTTGATAGATGAAAAATTGATTGTCCACTGGTTTAATCATGCTATGGGTCTAGGTAATGAAGGTAATTCTTTGGTTCATAGATTTTTTTGGTTGGTAGATGATACTAACATTGCAAAATATGAGGACTGTTGTACACTAACAGGATTGAGTGAGCTACACTCTTTTAGAAGCTCCAGTGTAGGTTCATGGACTACTCATACATGGAAGATGGCATGCTTTTGTTCTTCATGTACACTTTAAGCATGGAATGACTGTGACTCAAAAGAGTGGGTTGATGATTGGTCATTAAGAAGTCTAACCCTAGTTAACATGTATCAACTCCTGACGGCTCTACAAATCACAGAGATGCAATCATCCATTGAATTTGATCATGTATCAGATCTATAGAACTAGGTAATATATCTTCTTGCATAGTTAATACAAAATTCCTAGTTTTATCTTACTTTGTAGTTTTATTGTAATGTTCATTAAATACATATAATTGGATGAACATATCAATGCAAGGCATGTTTATGCAGTGATTGCAGATGAAGACAACAAATAGGGAAAAAATTATTACTTGTGTCTTATCGAGAACAAAAATAAATTGGAGGCCCTAGTTATAGATGGAGAAAACATAGAATATCCTATAGGTTGAGTTGTTGTTACTAGAACATCTTAGAAGGTACCCATTTAAGAATGCTCCAGTTTGGTTGCTCGAGGACTTTGACACGAATCAAAGGATTCTTCACTACTGCAACCTTGTCGTAGCATCCAATGTTCATTTGATTAAATATCGGGGAAAACCTGTGAACAACAACTTGTGGAAGGTGCATGAGTCTGACCATGGGGCAATACTTGACACAATAAAGAGTAGAGTAGACCTGGATGGTTGGTTGGATTCATTTGTAAGCATTTACATTGAAATTGTAAAGTCGTGTTAAATTGATACATTATAAAGTTAAGTATGCACATATATTATAAAGTTTCAATTTTTTAAATCACATTATTTCCTAATTTTTAAAATGACTTCATATTTGTATCTTAGATTGAAACTCAAACTTACACTATGTATCACACCTCTTTAAGTTACTTGATGTTGTCCTTTTATGCAATTCATGTACATCATATTTGATGTGGGTCTTTAGCAAGAAGGGAAAACCCTATATTTTCCTTTGTTGTTGTGCTCCTTTCTATGAGTCTTGCCTTGTCTATGAGACCACATTTCTAATTGTAAAAAATATATTTTTGTATTTTATATTCATATCACAGATTACATTGCATTGCACATATTTCAAACTCAAAGCATTACTTCACATTGCATAACTAATAACTAGGAGCAGCTGCTAATTGGATTTGCTTGTAAAAAATAGATTTTTGTAGTTTATATTCATATCGATGATTACATTGCATTGCACATCTTTCAAACTCAAAGCATTACTTCACATTGCATAACTAATAACTAGGAGCAGCTGCCAATTGCATTTACTTGTAAAAAATAGATTTTTGTAGTTTATATACATATCGTTGATTACATTGCATTGCACATCTTTCAAACTCAAAGCATTAATTCACATTGCATAACTAATAACTACGAGCAACTGCCAATTGCATTTGGTTGTAAAAAGTAGATTTTTGTAGTTTATACTTATATCACTGATTACATTGCATTGCACATCTTTCAAACTCAAAGAATTACTTCATATTGCATAACTAATAACTAGGAGTAGCCGCCAATTGCATTTGGTTGTAAAATGCTTTGGTAGAGATGTATGAAAAATTTGGTAGCATAGACAAGGCAATGAACTATTTAAAAAAATGGCTCAAAGAAATGTGGTCTCATGGTGATGGAATGTCATGGCAAGCCATAGCCATTCCATCGCCATGAGACCACATTTCTTTGAGCCATTTTTTAAAATAGTTCACTGCCTTGTCTATGCTACAAAATTTTTCATACATGTCTACCAAAGCATTTTATCTTGTTGCTATGGCTAAAAGCCTAAAAACAGGTGCTTTCAAACAAGCTATAGATTTTTGTAGATTATATTCATATTGCTAATTACATTGCATTGCACATCTTTCAAACTCAAAGCATTAACTCACATTGCATAACTAATAAATAGGAGTAGATGCCAATTACATTTGGTTGTAAAAAATAGATTTTTGTAATTTATATTCATATCACTGATTACATTGCATTGCAAATCATTCAAGCTCAAAGCATTACTTCACATTGCATAACTAATAAGTAGGAGCAACTACCAATTGCATTTGGTTGTAAAAAATAGATTTTTGTAGTTGATATTAATATCACTGATTACATTGCATTGCACATATTTCAAACTCTGAAGCATTACTTCACATTGCATAACTAATAACTAGCAGCAACTGCTAATTGCATTTGGTTGTAAAAAACTTTGGAAGACATGGATGAAAAATTTGGTAGCATAGACAAGGCAATGAACTGTTTGAAAAAATTCCTCAAAGAAATTTGGTCTCATGGTGATGGAATGCCATGATAATGCCTATGGCTTGTCATGGCATTCCATCACCATGAGACTGCACTTCTTTGAGGCATTTTTCCAAACAATTCACTGCCTTGTCTATGCTATGACATTTTTCATAAATGTCTACCAAAGCATTTTATCTTGTTGCTATGGCTAAGAGCCAAAAATAGGTGCTTTTAAACAAGGTATATATTTTTGTAGTTTATATCAGTGTTACCCCAAGTTTTTGGGACGAGGATGGTAGGGGATGGTGGGACAAGTCCCCAAGTTTTTGATTTTTGAGGCCAAATTTGGGGACGACGAGGGATGACTATATAAAATATAGGGGAAATTTTAAATATTCATATGAAAACATGGATAAAGCATGCATAATATACATTATAGAACCTTAACATATAACATTTGTGTTCAACATTCTTTGTCAATACTCAATACACATTGAAAATTCAGAATTAACATACATGAATCATGATACAACCTCCAGGTTATAATTTATAAACTTATATCAAATTACATATGGTTATTTCCAGCTCACAAATTGGGCGAACATTTTTTATTACAGTGAAGATTGTTTCACCTAGGTTATTGATTACTTGGCATAGAACAATAATGAATAGCTGGGGCATCTAAAGGTAGAATTAGTGTAGTTTGGTGGGAGTGTGGACTACTAGAAGTAAATTCAATGCTGGTGTATTGTCTGATATGGATTTAAGCAGTTAAATGTGGGGACAATTGTTGCACTCAAGGAGTTTTGGGCATCAAATTGCCTTAATACTCAACCTATTTCCAATTGTGAAGAATTTTTTAAAAAGGTCAAAATCCAAGTCTTTGTCTCTAAAACCTATTACCGAACAACAAGCAGATAAATTTAAGTTTACACACTTATGGAATAAATTTTTATTATTTTTATATATCTCTAATAGAGCAACAAATATTTATCTTATGAGTGTTCCAAATATTGTGAAAAATATATGAAAATAATTTAAACGAACAACTCATAAACCAAGAAAATGAAAACTATTATATTTTTTATTTATTTTTAAAACATGCTTTGACTAGGGGACAGTTGGGGGACGATTAGGGGATGGTTCAGGTGTCCCTTGGCCATCCTTGGGACAGTCAGCTGTCCCCCTTTCCCCGTTTCGAGGACATTTCTTTGCTTTTGAAAAAAAAGGGGATGCCAGGGGACCATCCCCCAGCTGTCCCCTATACCCGGGATGTCTCGGGGACAAGAATGAGCCATTTTAGGAGGGGGACACATCCTCGAGTTTCCCTAGTTTATATTCACATTGCATAACTAATAAGTAGGAGCAACTACCAATTGCATTTGGTTGTAAAAAATAGATTTTTGTAGTTTATATTTATATCACTGATTACATTGCATTGCACATCTTTCAAACTAAAAGCATTACTTCACATTGCATAACTAATAAGTGTGAACAACTACCAATTGCATTTGGTTGTAAAAAATAGATTTTTTAGTTTATATTCATATCACTGATTACATTGCATTACACATCTTTCAAAATCAAAGCATTACTTCACATTGCATAACTAATTGTTAACACCAAATAGTGCACCCTTACTAAGTTGCAAAACTCAGCCTACCAGTGAAACATGGGATAACTCTCTTGATTGTGGGCTCAGGATGTGAGAGTTAACCTCTAGAGTGAGCTGGTTCTCTTGGTGTTCATATATCCTAACTTAAACTATTGCTTTTGCTGATGGAAAATTAAAAGATAATTGATATTCATAATTGCATGATTTACAAAAGGAGACAAAGGCTCCTTATAAAGAAATTTACAAGACGATGTTTCTAAAAATAAACAATCGAAAATTGAAGCAAACTAAAACTAAAAAACGGAAAGATTCTAAAACAAACTAAACCGTAATTAGTAGTTACTAAAAGCTAACTTAATCTAATAGATGACTAACTAAAGCTAAGATGATCATTAATATTACATTTAATACTTTAATACCCTCCCTTAATGGTCATTGTACAAACATAAACTTAGTCTACCCAAATTCTTCTAGAAACATATCATCGATGACTGATAACTAGAGAAGCATTACCGCCTCGCGATTACAGGTCCTTTCCCACAAAACAATCAAATCTAGACACCGACACTCGAAAACAATGAGCTTTTGTTGCTTCTAGGTAGTAGAATTTTTCATTGAACCTCTACGTATTTTCCAACATGATACTGGACAAAGACACCATCCCTCCCATTTTCCAAAGCACAAAAAAATGAGGTAGCACTGTGATCACTTGGCACAACTCCCGAACTATAAGATTTTTTAGAAAAACCTTCGAAAACTTTGAAAAAGTAAGATTTTTTTAGAAAAAATCCTCAACAAACTTCTAAACTGCAAAATTTTTATAGATTTTTTTTCAAGAACTCTTTAAAATATTCAGTGACTTTTACAGAAAAAAGACTGCCCAAAAACTCCGGGTCTACTTTAACCCTAGTAGGCAACCCATGATTTTTTAGATAGAAAAAAATTGTCAAAAAACATTTTTAGCAAATTTTTTTCAGAAAAAAAAATCGAAAAAACTCTTTGCAAAATTTTATTTTTCCTAAAAAAATTCTGTCAAAAACTAGCTCAAAAAATCAACTCTTCAGAATGCCATGAAAATAGGAAAATCAAGTCCACTGAAAATATGAAAAATCAGGAATGTAAGATCCAAAAACCCTATGTTCTTCAAAAAGCTCAGAAATGCCCACAAACTCTAGGAAAAAGACTGTGAAAACCCACGAACTAGAAATCTTCAGCCACACAAAAAAAAAAACTCGATTTTTTTCTTTTAAAAAACCACAAAAATCAGCTTTAAACCCTCAAAACAATTTTCAAATTTTTTTAAAAAAAATTCTTTGATTTTTTTTTTTCTAAAATCAACGAAAACTAATCATGTTCGAGTCTAAGCTCTAATACCATGAAAAGATAATTGATATTCATAATTGCATGATTTACAAAAGCAGACGAAGGCTCCTTATAAAGAAATTTACAAGACGATGTTTCTAAAAAGAAACAATTGTAAACTGAAGCAAACTAAAACTAAACAATGAAAAGATTCTAAAACAAACTAAACCGTAATCAACAGTTACTAAAAGTTAACTTAAGCTAATAGACGACTAACTAAATCTAAGATAACCATTAATATTACATTTAATATTTTAATAGAAAAGGATAGAAGGATGGCATGAATTAAAACTACCTATATGGGTGATGCACCTAAATGTTTACAACTTGATTCTGCTATTTTGACATATAATATCTTAGTTATTCAGCTAGTTTTCACACAACTCAAAGGTCTAACATGCTAATGCATAAGTATTTCACAAGAAAGTTGCAATGTTTATAGATTTATTGAAGAAGGAAAACTGAGTATGTTTTCACAAATCAATAGTGTAAATCTCAGCTACATAACTTGTGACCTGTATAAGACATGTTTTCATTTTAAAAGGTATTTGAATGAGACAACATATTGGAGGATTTGCAACATAAAAATCACATAAATATGCATCAATCATCTACATACACACAAGAAAAAAGTTATTGACAAGGCAATAATCACTGAATTTAATTGAAAAAGTGTTTTTACAGCTTGCACAAGTCTGAAATATGCTTCTTGCTTTGAAAATGTGTTACAAAATGTTTTATTTTCAGTCTCAAGACTAAAAATCTGAGTTACAATGTCACTATGACCAGAAAGAAACAAAGTCAAGTTTACAATGCTTTGCCAAAATGAAAAGAACTGCCTAAGGATGAAACAGGTCATACTATTTAGCAAACAAGCCTTTACTAGTTCTTAGTAACCTTTTGTAATTAACATGTGACATGTGTCACAGCTATTTGAAAATTTCAAAGCTCTCCTTGGGCGTTGAAAATTGTTATTCTAATGACTTTTCTTAAAGGCTCCAAAGGTGGCATAGAAGATAGGTACAATTAGTTGTTCTGATCTCCTTTAATGAACATGCTCCTTAGAAGGTTCCTAAATACCCTCAACCTATTGTTCATGTCACCAAACTACCTCAACTGCTTTGTGCATAATAATAGGACACATGCCCAATTATCTTTGACTGCTCATAAAGACCTCTGAACTGATCAACAACTTCCTAGATGCCTGCAACTGATCCTTGATTAGCCAATAAATCTTTTAAACTACTGCCACCTCCCTTCTTTAAACTTTTAAACATGTGCAAGAAAGTTTGAAATATTCAAAAGCCTTAATGAGGCGTAGAAGGTCTTTTTGGGGTAAAAAATCCATATTTGTTTTATTTGTCTTCATTGATTTTATTAAATCTCTCAACCCAAAGTCTCTTTGATTGATTTCAATTGCTATCCTCAAGGTCTGCCATTGGTTTAACTGTGAAACTCTGCCCTCTATCCCATAGTCAATCATCACTATCTTCATGGTTATTTCCCTATGAATGATCATTTAGAAGGTTTCATGCATAGTAAGACTCTTTAGGCTTAATGCACAATAAAAAATTTTCCATGCTCTGTCCTTTTATTGCATTAGCCTTTTGGCATGAATTCCAATAGGGAAATTGTCCTTTAGTTATTTTATTGTATCTAACCATTCTTCAGATATTAAAGGGCCTTTAATCTCATTTCAAATCTCTCCCTTTCATGATTTTCCACCATTGACCGTACTGTTATTCTAACCATGCCAGTTTCTTTCATGGACTGAACTAAAACCTGTAGCTTTTCACTATCCTTTCCGAGTCACTTATGGATTGTCCTCATATTTCCTTATTGACCTCTCCATGCACAAAAATCCCTTTGACACATGCTATGATCTACTGCCAAAACCTTCAATTGAAGAGATCCTTTAATGGACAAACATAGGTAAGGATCATGTATTCCTCGAGACAATAAAATCAGAAAATCAGGCTCTTATAGTCTTGCATGAAATGTCATGTTTAGTGCTCCTTTCATTATGGTTGTTCAATGTTAATTCAATAAATTTGGGACTATGATTGCTTTTATACCCTTTTGCTATTACTGCACCAATTGACACTAGATTGACCTTACTGTTATCAATCTTGTACCATGCCCCTTTCAAATCTTTCACATAACAAACGACTTATCAATGAAAGGTAGTCAAATGTGCTATTGGATGAATGGCTTCCTAGCTTCATCAAGGCATATTGACTGCATAGGATCAATAGCAAACCTCTCCACATTTGGAATGAGATCCATGGAGGAGATAGGATGCAAGTGGTCTTATACATGACAAGAATTGAACATTCTCTCACTGAAACTAGGGATAATATTCATTGCATCTGCCAAGGAGGTGGCTTGATTCACAATATTTTCAGAGGAAAAACTAATTGCTTCACAAGAGCTGCCAATATCCGAGTTGATGTAATTTGATAAAGCTTATGTACATGTATTACCTTTCTTTCTCTTTCACTCATTGTCATTATTTCCCTTGAATTACCCTACAAAACAATGGTCTTTTCTTGCTTTGCATAGGACTGTCCCACCCCTATGACTGTACAAATGTTGTGATGCACTCACTCTTCATCAATCTATACACAGTTCACTCAAGTCACTGTCCATTTTGCAAAAAACCTACGAAAACTCTTTATAACCCTGCTCATCCTTGTAGTTCTTTTAATAACTGCTCTTTAGTGTGGCCCTTTTGAAGAAACCACTATCATGCAATATGTCTTATATCAAGACTATCACCTGTAGTCCTTTGATTTCCCTACTGTGAAGAACATACCTATTGTGAAATGATAGTCATTTCTTTACTTCTCTTGGCCTCAATAGGGGTTATAATCTTAATGGCCTCAATCAACCATATTCACGAGTACTTCTCTTTGTCCACTATGTGAATATAATTGTTGATTGTCCCGAGTTCTTATTTCTTCTGTGCTACTAAACTTCCCTTTAATGCATATGGTAACCTAACATTTGATTGTGCACTTACAAAACCTCTCACTTATCTTTAGTCCAGACAAGGATCATCTCATTAGGGTCATTTGACCATGTATTAAGAATGTTGACTATCATATGACTTTGCTTTGCACTATCCTATATTTTTATACACAAACTTCATGATAATTTTTGACTTGCGAGTGATGAAAAGATCTCACATTCCTAATGTCCCTTCCATCTAACCATCCTCTCATGCATTTTAATGTTGTCATAAAATTAACAAAGGACTGTGATAGTTTGTTGTCCCATCTGATTTGCTTCTTGAAAGACTGTAATGTTTGTTGCTTGACTGCACTATTAAGTTTGACTTCTTTGTCTTTTCATGGTTATAATAGTCTCATGATTGTCCTTTAACTACTGCATGCACAAAATTCTATGCTTTAGGCCACTATTCATTATCAAGCTTGTCATGGCCACTATCATGGTTCTGCCCTTCATATGTTCTAGTGCCTCTTCATTAGGTCACTGATACTTTATTGGCATGACTATAGCTTTATGACTATAACTGCTCCTTTCTATTGTGTTTGCTTCTACCATAGTCAAGAGAAATATGACTGTCATTTAGCCATAAGACTGCCATATTCACTATAGTCCTTTAGGTAGGTGATTGTTCTCATGGAAAGTTTTTCCCTCAACTACTATCCATATTTTAGTTGTGTCTATGAACTCTCTTCATAGGTTTGTTCATGGCATGACCAAAGGATTGTTGATCCTTAATGTCATAATGACACTACTAAATCCTTTTCACAATCACCTTAGCAAAAAATTCTTTAGATCTTCATTTCCCACATGGGGAAAGCATTGACAACACCATCTTAACCATATCTATAAAACCTCCACACAGTACCTAGAGGCTTCAAACTTGACATGGTTTGATTGACCTTTATTTTACTGTCATTCATATACACAGTCATAAATGACCGTCATACACTAGGTGGTAGTTATTAATCTTACTTAATAGGGTTATTGAAAGCTATTGCCTCCTTGTTCTCCATCCCTCAACACTCTATTAGGACTGTGAATTGTCCTTGCTCAAAACTATTGTCATTAAGTATTTTTCAAAACATTTATTAAAGCATTCCTTGGTTAGATTTTTCTTTATTAGTTCACTGCCCTCTATGCTTCTTATGTCAACACCAAAAAGCACTATCCTAACCATTGAATGGATACCTTTTGACTCAACTAAATGATTGAAACTTCTCTAAACGTCCTTATAAACCTGTCATACGTTCTCTGATATTAAATGGTTAGCTGAGGACAAAAATGCATATCTACCTTTCTTAACTACAAAGTTACCGTCTTCAGTGGTTATCATTCCTTTTTTTTGTTCCTTTATTGTCCAATGCCCTTCCAAGGGACATATACACTGTCATCCATAACTAGTAAGGATTCATTGACACTTCAACAATAAGACTATTGTGCTATCATAATTGTTGCACTAGACTCTAGAGTATTTTGTGACTAGCTCTTGTTCATGCACTTGTATATCTGCCAACACTATTGATGGATTAACATTACATGTTGCCTCAAAGATATCTCTAAGTCTATCTTCTGATACAAGTTGTCATGACTATACATTGAAGACTACTACCTTTAACCTCTTCTTCATATCTTTCTACCTTCCTTATGCATAGGATGTCTAGAACTTCAATGAAATGTTTGGGAATGAATACGACAAGTTTGACTGTGCATCTCTACATAGTAAAACCAGCACACTAGCTCCCACACTACCATCAACATAAAATAATGACTATTTTCCTAATGCAACTGCCCATGTAAATAATGAGATAATTTGCATTATCATTGTGAAGAACATGGAAACATAAAACAATTAACACATTTGCGAGGGGATTTACTTCATGTAACCCTAAGAATTTTAAGAGTTTCCTTATGCTCCAACTTTTAAAATAAGACTTTACAAACTTACAACTTCGAACATACTTGTCAAGATGAGAAAACAACCATGCAAGATTTTCAATGTGGGTGAAAATCCCCTGAAATCTCTCCAACTGTCCTACAACATGCCATACTCTTTACCCATCATTTGCAATGTGCCATACCTTGTTGTTTGGTCCTACAACGTGGGTGAAACCGGACCTAAAAACATTATTGGTCTCGTGCCAAATATAGTGAATGGCCTCCTCATATTTCTACAACATGCCCATAAACTCCGCTCCTTGTTCTCCATGCTTTCTTCTAGCATCATAAAGACCAAAACCTAGAAAGACCCTTTTTGATACATGAAGAAGAAAAGAATGAAACTCCTTCAACCTTTTTTGGAACTCAAGGACTTAGTTTTTACCCATATTTTCCATCTTTCAAAACTCTTAATTATCAAAATTCATTTCAGCTTTTCTCAGCTTTTATAAAACACCTTTTAAACAAAAATAATAAATTCTTAAATGCTTTCCAAAGATAAATTGTCAACACTAATAACTAGGAGCAGCTACCAATTTTATTTGGTTGAAAAATGCTTAAGTAGATATTTATGAAAAATGTGGTAGCATAGACAAGGCAATGAACTGTTCAAAAAAAGTGCCTCAAAGAAATGTGGTCTCATGGTGATGGAATGCCATGACCATGAGACCAATGACAATTGTCATGGCATTCCATCACCATCATACCACATTTCTTTGACACACTTTTTCGAATAGTTCATTGCCTTGTCTATGCTACCACATTTTTCATAAATGTCTACCAAAGCATTTTATCTTGCTTCTATGATAAAAGCCTAAAATAGGTGCTTTTGAACAAGGTATAGATTTTTGTAGTTTATATTCATATTGCTCATTACATTGCATTGCACATCTTTCAAACTCAGAGCATTACTTCACATTGCATAACTAATAACTAGGAGCAGCTACCAATTGCATTTGGTTGTAAAAAATAGATTTTTGTAGTTGATATTCATATCTCTAATTACATTGCATTTCACATCTTTCAAACTCAAAGCATTACTTCACATCGCATAACTAATAACTAGGAGTAGTTGCCAATTGCATTTGGTTGTAAAATGCTTTGGTATACATGTATGAAAAATGTGGTAGCATAGAAAATGAAGTGAATTTTTTGAAAAAAATGCCTCAAGGAAATGTGGTCACGTGGTGATGGAATGCCATGACAATTGGTGTATCTTGCTACTATGGCTAAAATCCTAAAACAGGTGTTTTCGAACATGGTATAGATTTTTGTAGTTTATATTCATATTGCTGATTACATTGCGTTGCACATCTTTCAAACTCAAAGAATTACTTCACATTGCATAACTAATAAGTAGGAGCAGCTTCCAACTGTATTTGGTTGTAAAAAATAGATTTTTGCAATTTATATTTATATCCCTAATTACATTGCATTGTACAACTTTCAAACTCAAAGCATTACTTCACATTGCTTAACTAATAAGTTGGAGCAACTGCCAATTGCATTTGGTGTTAAAAAATAGATTTTTGTAGTTCATATTCATATCACTGATTACATTATCTTGCACATCTTTCAAACTCAAAGCATACTTCACATTGCATAACTAATAACTAGCAACAGTTGCCAATTGCATTTGGTTGTAAACGTGTTGATTTCAAAAGTTCTTCATTCAACATGGTGATGCAAAATAAACATCACCAATTATATGCTTATACTCAAAATTTCCAAGCTCCTATAATTAGTGGAATCCCTAGACCTAGGTCTAAACCTCAAGGTTCATGATGACCCTATCTACACATCTCCTTGTGGTAAATTAGAGGCTTCATAGTTCACCCAACAATGTTAGAGGAAGTTCATTCTCTCCTCTTGTATGAGATATCTATTGTCACCTCTAAATCATGACTATGCATTAAGCATAAGCTATGAACTTAGTAAATTATAATATAATGATAATAATCTTTCTATCAACTATTGGTTTCATACCAAAAATTACTAATCCTTAATGTATAAACATACAAAAATACATAGGGGTTATATCATACCATAATTCCAAAGATCACACACACAATGACTATATCTAGCATACATCACATATACACTAGGTGATAGGTCATATGCACATTACAATATAAAAATGACTAGCTCATACACACATCACATATAAAATGGCGATTAGATTATATGTACATCACACTAGTACAACCATGATTGGATCATACACACATCACAAGTATTCATGTGTGAACCAAGTGAATGTATCTAATCCATACAAGTATCAAGTAGACATCAATCATTAGCATGGTCCAATGATTGCTTGTCACTACTCAAACACCTTAGAAGTTCACACTTGGGTGGGTCATACATAACATGATTTATAATAATGATCAGGTGAGCTAGATAAATATATCACAATCAATAAAGCCATGGGCCTATAAATAGAGACCTCTGAATACGAAGTTAGATTTCACAAACACATAAGATTTACATAGAACCAACACAAAATGGCCTTTACCCAACATATACATATAATCAAAATATTGACTAAAAAGTAATCAATCTCTTTCTTCATTGTGCTTACTATATAGATGTATATTATGTATTAAATACAAGTTATTAGGCTTTCATAACTCAAACAAAACCATCAAATACCCATTTCAGCCTCAAATTGAAGCATACAAAGAGAGAAGGTCAAACGAATTAGAAGCAACCCCAAACCTTAGAGTTATTCCCCCATAAACCCCCCTATAGACTTGAGGTCACAACAACATCCTTCTTCCAAGGAATACCTTTGTACCCACTTACAAATTAGATCGAAGTAAAACATAGTTCTTACATGGTCTCTCAAGGGATGCTTATGCTCATGTTTCCTCATAATCATGGTTTCATTAATTATTAACACCAAACATTTAAATGATTTGTATCAGTTAATAGTTCTTAACGATAAACAAGAAATTCTAACACAATTGCTAATTTAGTAAGCCTAAATTATAACACTTCCATCTAAGGAAATCAAGTTCTCTAATTAGAGCTCACCACCTTTATTATTCATAATGCAAAAAATATGCAAAAAACCAAAATTCTAATTGGGTCAATGGCCACACTGATCACAAATGACAAATTACCTTTACAAAAACCATAGTAGGTAGGGTTTGTTATCCTATTCACTCATACACAAAATGGAAAACCATAAAGAAATTAGTTTCATGTTACTTTAGCGTCTACCAGATATTTTTGTTAGTATTTATCCTTGTTAATCTCTAAGGCTAGTGATGAAACTCGAGAGCATTCTATTCTATTAGAGTTTTGAATACAAAGGAAATGAATCATCACCTCTTAGACTGGTTTAATTACATAATGAGTCTAGAATTGGATTTTCAATATAGTATTGAAACCTTGGTACTTTTTTTCACTCTATTAATTAACCACATATTACTAAAATTATTTGAAATTAATAATTATCCTTATCCCTTTACTAGCAATAATTACAAACTTGCTCTAAACATAATCAATGTTTGAGTCATATTAGAGATATTTGGGCAACATTACATCCTTCAAAAAATCATACACTCAATAATAATAATGTCATTCTTAAACCATTTAATTCATTTTTCTTAAAATACAATCCCAATACTCTTATATTAACAAGGTATACCCCTCTAAAATTCCTAACCTACCATGAATAGTCAACAAAAACAAAATATAAATATCATAAGTTAAACTTCAAAACATCCTTCTTACATAGAAGATGACTATCTGTAAAACCTCCAAGTAGCAAGAATTTTTTATTAATTTCCATGCATGAATACCCATACCATTATAGGATAACAAACCTTATATATAATAGTACCTAGATGTTGGATGTAACTTGTACCATGAAGGTTCAATTTAAGATTCACTCAAATATACTTCTTGTAATTGCAAATACTATCATGCTAGAAAAACAACCATATCATAACATGTTCTTTGATATGATTACCAAATATTATACGAGAATTCATATTTAAAACTCAACCACTAATCTTCTACTTGGATATATTAAATAAAAATTCATAATTTATGTCATTATCTTATAATTATTGTTAATAAGTATGGCAAGAAATTTTTTCATAGTCTTTAAATTTTTTTCTTCAAGCTAAATGCATCGCCTAAGATATAGTGCATTATCTAATTATAAGGAGGCATTCTTATCTTTTATAATAAATACTAAAAACACGATACTATTTTCTAAGGCCATTGTAGATTTTCAGAGTCAATTTTAGAACACTAACATAATTGAAAGAAATGCTCAAGAAAAAGTGGTTGTCAAACCTAATCTATGTCAAAATAAAGGATTTTCTTTTTAATCTTAATTCAACTATAATATTTGAGGAAAACCCTCATCTCTAAATTATGAAATTTCTTATAATAATCTCCATACCTTAGACAATGCACTTGAGTTAAAGCTAGTGCATATCAATAATGTTCTTTAGCAATTTTAGAGTAGTTAAAGAAATATCAATAGTACTATATTCATAATTATCTTCACATGTGGTACGTAATGACATTAGCCTTCAATTGGAAACATATTTTCATGTCTTAGTAGGAAAGATAATCATATTCTTTGTCAATTCCACTAAGTGTAACCTTATGTAATACATAAAATTCCAGATGGGTTTAATCAAAAAGGAAAGATATCCTATAAGAAAGTTTGTAGTGTTTTTCCCATAGACATTGGGATAGGTTTAATCTCAAAAATATTTTGACTCTAAGAAAACCATCCTTATGCAAAAAAAATATATAATTAATAAAAAAAACTAAGTACCTATTTCGTTGTTCACTATGCTCCATGAAATCCATATTCCTAATTCATCTTTCACATCTACCAAGGTATTTGCAACTCTAATATCTAACAAAATTTCCCTCCTTTATGCTTTAGTAGATGTCTATTTCTTCTCCTAAATCTCCCATTTTATCTTACGCACGGAGGATGTGGGCTACGTTTGGGGAATTTTCCTACCATTTTCATTTTCTTGAGATATACTAAAGCCTTTTTCAACAAATCAATTCTAAGAAGATCATGCATATATCCTTCATCAAACCCTTTTCATTCCAACCCTTCACATCTTATTCCTATGTCAAGTTCCTTTGCATTTTTCTTTTGTGTTAATATCTTTCTTATATTTTCTCTATATGTCACCCCGCCTTGAAATCACTTCTATCTATCACACGATGTTCCCAATGGTTCCCCAAATACATCTCACCCAACTTTTAGATGCCCCCCTACTCTATTCTCCTCCTATTAATCTTTGTTGCTCACACCCTCATGGTAGCACCTAACTTAGACTACCAAAAATCACGCCTTTATGGTGGGTCACAAGTCATTTGTCCTTCATGCACCATTATTTCCATGTTTTCTTATAAAAAAGCTTTTAAAGCCTTTTCAACTAATTCATTTCATTCATATCCTACAATCTGTGCATTCCATGAGATCACTTTTTCCCTCTCCATTCTCTTTTCCTCACACCAATATATTCCTTTCCTATCCCATGTACTTTTTCTTCACTTCATTCACACTTTTTCCATGAGGCAAAGGGGTCGCAAGGATTTATAGTCTCCTAACACCATTTTGTTTTATTCATGCGACTTAAAATTTTGGGTGATCAAGGGACCGGAATGCCATATCACTTTAATGGCATTGTAGGAACTATCTAGACACAACACCATCATGCCCATATGTGTGATTGAATGCATTGATGGATGGTAATTTCGTGTTCCTTTTTATTCATTTTTTTCATGGTGTCCATGCCTCTCATTTAATTTCTCATTAGCAACTTTTATTGTCTAATAACATTGTCTTAATTTTACTATTATGACACCCATACTCATGTCATGACTCCCCCTATAACCATTTGATATTCTTTGACTTCACGAGATATGATAAAAAATGGTAGTTTTTTGTAACTTTATTTCTATAAAATCAAGCACATAAGTAGTTGTTGACATTGGCTATGATTACCTTTGACTTTCTTTCTAAAGTTGAGTATCTCATGTAAGTTTGATATGTACGGAGGTGAAGCATGGATTAAAATTTGTCGTTACATAGAGTGGAATTGGGGAACTTGATATTTCAAAAGCCTTGCATAGAGATTCTACAAGTTTACATTAATATTTATTTTATGAGATAATACATTGAGTGTATGAATTCTTTTGGAGGAAACTCTTTCTAATAGATGAAATTCCATTGATTTTAAATTTAAATTTTTAGACGTCAAATTTGTGTGATACAAGATTAATCTCACATTGTTGAATTTCTTGAAATAAGAGAATAGCCATGTTAATGTGGAGCATAAATATTTGAACATAGTAGACAATAATAGACATAATAAATAGAAAATGTCTAAAAATATAGATAGATGCAAATAAGACATGATGAAATATATAAAAGAATATATAAATAAAAAAGATAATAAATAAATAAAATGAATTTGATTTTTCAAAAATACATTTGTTGATTTATAATTATACTCCCCTAAAATAATCCAAAACTAAATAAAAATTAACTTTAGAACATCAAAAGGAAATTACAAGAATGGAACAAGAAAGTCTTGAAAAATATATTTGATGAAAAAGAAAGACTTGAAGAAGAACTGTCAGATTTGAATAAAAAAGTAACAAAAGACATAATATTCTAGGAAGACTAAAAGAAGGAAAAGAGAATTATGAAAGAAGGATAACATAATTATGGAAGAATAAAATATGCAATGCACTACCAATAAATCAAATGCAAAGACGATGGAAGATAAATAGGGCTGCCAAATGAGCTTAATGAGTATTCAACTATGGACGCGAAGAATTGTGAACTAAGCTAAGACATGAAAAAAAAACTAATTTGGAAGACAAATTAAAACAATAATTTTCATTAAGAAACATGAAGAATTATTCACTTTAATGAAATAAGAGTGAGTTGGAAATCAAGGTAAGAGAATACAATGATTAGAATGAAGAATTGAAGGAAAACATATATGAAATAGGCTGCAAAAGATGGATGTTGGGATCCCAACAACATTTGAGGGAGGGTCTTTTCCTATCTATAGTAGGAGAGATACAACATACTACAAAAGATGGAAGATGGGCTACCACAAATGTATGGTGGACTTTCTTTTCCTCTCTAAGAGGAAAGGTACAATAGATTATCGATTTTTGTGCCCAAAGCACCATAATCAGGCTACAAAATGCCAATTTCAAAACATATAAAATAGGCTAGTTATTTCTAGGCCTAAATGACTAAAACTATGCTACACAATGTCAAATTTCATGTTGAAAGCAATTGAAGCATACTACATAAACTCAATTTTCAAGTTTGAAGATTCATATATTTTGTCATTTGAAGATACCTTCAATTAGACTAATACCATTATTTCCTATTGAATGTTAAAAGAAGAGTAAGATAAAATTAATAATCTTATTTCTATAGCACCAAAAAATAAAAAACACATAGTCAACAATTTTTACAATTTAAAACTAACTCGAATACAACCTAATCATTCGTTTTCAGGTCTCAAGATTTGGAACTAAACTAAGCATAAGCTAGTAATGTGTTTCTAGGTATGATTTTCACACATTTTTGAGGCCGAAATCTTTCATCTAGTCCCTCAAAAATAGCTTTTATTATTTTTTTCACGCTTTTAGAAAGTTGTCTTTTGTAACTTGGAACGCAATGCAATGTCCCCAATTTAGCCCTACGCTCTTCATTTGGTTTTAGCCTATTTCCAAAAACTTGTAGGCTAAGCAGAATGAGAAATTAGGGTTTCCGCTTTAATAGAAGGTTTCAGATGCATTTTTGAAGGTTTGCATGTGAGAGTTTTTGATGCATTTTGGGTGGAGCTTTCTGGGTTTTTGGAGAGCTTCAGGATGAGGTAACATGTATGTTGAGAAAATGACATGTATTTCTGGCAGATACCTTGCATGTAGAAAAGGTTTCTGGGTTTTTTTGGGTTTTTAGAGATCTCAAGGGTGGTGTTACATGCATCTGAATCAGTCAACCTTTCCAGACACTTACTATTTATAGTAAGTCACGATTACTACTTTTTTGGTGTTCAAATGAAGTTTTGCAAACTTACTATTTATAACAGTTGCTATTTTTGGTAAGTCCATTTATAGCAATATCATCCTAGTAGTAGCTTAATCATCTGCAGTTCACATTTCTACTTTGGGCAATGAGGTTGATCAATTTGGCTGTCTGTTGAGTTTGAAGTGAACTTACTATTTTTAGTAAGTCTATTTTTGGCAGTGGCATTATTAGCAACATCAACTCAGGTCATCATTCTATTTTTGGAAAAATCAGTTTGGGCGTTGGTTTTGGCTTTGGCTTCTATCTCTCCTTTGGACTGAGTTTCAACACTTAGTCAATTTTATAATTTGAGTTTGTACCCCTGTGCCTAGGCAATGTCTTCAAGTTGTTTTTAAGTTGGGGCCATAAAGTGGATGCCTTGTTGATACATTTAATGTTTATTAAATGTTTTAATATTTCCTCAAAAGTGGGTCGACTTGGAAAAGAGAATGAAGAGTTTTAAATATTTTATTTTAAATAAAAGTGCATTTGAGGTGGATGTCCTTTGAAGAAGTTGAAGAGTTTCTTGGCTAGAGTTACAGGTTGCTTCAATCGCCCATTTGTGCTTATATATTGAGGCCTTGCTCATTGTTTCTTATCTTTGGAAAATTATTGTAAAGTTATGCTGTTGGACTGGATCTAGAACTTGGCTAAGGGGTAGCTTAGCAAACCTGGCTAAGGGGAAGCTTAGGAAACACATCTTTCTTCGGGCCTAAAACTATGGCTTCCTACAAATTTTACTGAAGACCATGCTTCATTCAAGAGTGTGGATAAAGTTCGAATGTTGATTTCAATTACAGGCAGGTTGATGATTTATAATATGTTTGTACTGTTGATGTCAATGGCTGAAGCGAACTTCTTTTGATAGCTTCGCCTACAAACTTTATATCATTTTGGGTATTGGCCCATGCTGTGTAACTGTGAAGGGCGCCAAAGTCTACAAGTTTGTGGAATTTATGATTGAAGATTGAATTTATTAAAGCAAGTTGACCTCATTGAGAGGTCGTACAATTTCAGCTTTCATTAGAGTTCGTGTTGACTGAGTTGTTGTTTCTGGCTCGAATTTCCTAGTTGGAGAATGGACACCATGATGAGAGGCTTCTACTGACTGTTGAATGAAGTCTTTTTGGGTTGTGTGTGAAGTGTTATGTCCATTTTGGTGAATTTTCTACCTTGTTGGTCTGATTTTTTGTTCATACTATTTTTTATTAGACTTAGTAATTTTTAGCACATGTTGGTTGAGCTTGAATTTCATATCATTTTTGTATTGTAAAAAGTTAGAGGTTTATTAATCTAACCATTGGAGGATTTTGGAAGCTTATATATTGTTATTAGCAGCTGAAACTTATCATTGTAAAGCTAGTTAGTAGTACTAACAACTGTTTTTATTATTGCTGCAATTTTTATGTTTGTATTCACTCCCATAGTTAAAGTGGTTTGAGTTAAATAATCTTATTTCAATTCTTGTAAATTTCTCCCCATGAAATAAGTGGTTGTGAGGACTGTATTCCCCCCACGAAAATAAGTGGAAGAGTGGATTTCATGGCTGGCTTGTTGCCTTCAGGTTTGTATAATCTCACCCACTGAATAAGTGGAGAATCCCCATTGCTTGTGGATGCCTACAAAAGTGGATGAATGCACTTTTCAGTTCAAATTATTCCTAACGATCCCCAAACCATATGCTATCACCTCGCCCACACTAGGATCTTGGTGAACATTCTCAAGGTGCAGGTCACTTTCCAAGCTGACTTGTATTTGTTGCTAACACTAATAAGTGGTTTGATGTTGGTTTGTGTGTTCAAATTTGGGAAAAAATTAAGGGGAATATTTCACTCAAGTTTCCAATTTGAATTATAAGTTGAAAATTCATCTTACCTTAGTGTTATAAAGTTATAAGGAAAAATATAAGCTCAAAGGGATATGTATGCAAATTACCAAAAACAACAAAATAGGACAAATGTCAAAAACTGCCAAAAATGGTAATTTTTGGTTTTTTTTTTTCAATTTTTAGATATAAAGAATTATATTTCATTGTAGCACCGGGGATGAATAATAGAAGCAATTAATTTGAAAACAAATTTAAACTTTTTTTCCTTATATTATTTGCAAGTTAATTTTACTAGAAAATGTTTATTTTAATCCTTGCATAATGTTTGCAATATAAAATTAATATTGATTTGTGGTGCATGTAAGGAATCTAGGGATACATGTATCATATGGGTTAGACATTCTTTGGGAAACATTCTATGTTGAATGTAATATTGGGATAAATATTTAATAATGGAAGAATCTAGTACCAAAAGGAAAAACTTAACGTCAAAAGTGAGTGGGAGACAAATTTGTAAGTTTGCAGTACTAGGCACATAACTTTTGTAATACAATTGTAATTTTCACCCCATGACCACTACAATATTTTTTCATTTCACATAAACTAACAACTTAATCAACCAAGCATCTATGATCTAAAATAGAAGTGCTAATTTTAAAAGTTCTTCATTCACCATGGTGATGGAAAATAAACATCACCAATTATATGCTTATACTCAAAAGTGCTAAGCTCCTATAATTATGGGAATCCCTAGACCTAGGCCCAAGCCTCAAGGTTCATGATGACTCTACCTACACATTCCCTTGTGGTAAATTAGAGGCTTCATAGTTTTCCCAACAATATTAGAGGAAGTTCATTCTTTCCTCTTGTATGAGATATCCAATCTCACCTCTAAACCATGACTATGCATTAAGCATAAACTATGAACTTAGTAAATTATAATATAATGATAATAATCTTTCCATCAACTATTGGTTTCATACCAAAAATTACTAATCCTTAATGTATAAACATATAAAAATACATAGGGGTTATATCATACCATAATTCCAAAGATCACACACACACATTGACTATATCTAGTATACATCACATATACACCAGGTGACTAGGTCATATGCACATCACAGTATAAAAATGATTAGCTCATACACACATCATATGTACAATGGTGATTAGATCATATGTTCATCACACTAGTACAACCATGATTATCTCATACACACATCACAAGTAATCATGTGTGAACTAGGTGAATGTTAGCTAATCCATAAAAGTAGCAGGTAGACATCAATCATTAGCACAACCCAATGATTGCTTGTCATTGCTCAAACACCTTAGAAGTTCACACTTGGGTGGGTCATACATAACATGATTTATAATAATGATCAAGTGAGCTAGATATAAATATATCACAATCAATAAAGCCATGGGCCTATACATAGAGACCTCTAGATACAGAGTTAGATTTCACAAACACATAAGATTTACATAGAACCAACACAAGATGGACTTTACCCAACATGTACATATAATCAAATATTGTCTAGAAAGTAAACAATATCTTTCTTCATTGTGCTTACTATATAGAAGTATATTATGTATTAAATACAAATTATTAGGTTTTCATAACTCAAACAAAACCATCTAATACCCATTTCAGCCTCAAATTGAAGCCTACTAAGAGAGAAGGTCAAATGAATTAGAAATAACCCATAAAACTTAAAGTTATTCCCCCATAAACCCCCCCCACCCCCCTATAGACTTGAGATTACAACGAAATCCTTCTTCCAAGGACTAACTTTGTACCCACTTTCAAACAAGATTGAAGTAACACACAGTTCTCCTTACATGGTCTCTCAAGGGATGCCTATGCTCAAGTTTCCTCATAATCATAGTTTCATTAATTATTAACACCAAAAAAGGTTCCTTTACATGATTTGCATCAGTTAATAGTTCTCAACGATAAACAAGGAATTTTAACATAATTCCTAATTTAGTAGTAAGCCTAAATTATAACACTTCCATCTAAGGACATCAAGTTCTCTAACTAGAGCTCGCCACCTTTATTATTCATAATGCAAAAATTATGCAATAAACCAAAAGTATAATTGGGTCAATGGCCACATTGATCACAAATGACAAATTACCTTTACAAAAACCATAATAGGTAGGATTTGTTATCCTATTCACTCATACACGAAATGGAAAACCACAAAGAAATTAGTTTCATGTTACTTTAGTGTCTACTAGATATTTTTGTTAGGATTTATCCTTGTTAATCTCTAAGGCTAGTAATGAAACTTGGGAGCATCCTATCCTATTGGAGTTTCAAATACAAAGGAAATAAACTGCCACCTCTTAGACTAGTTTAATTACATAGTGAACCTAGCATTGATTTTTCAATATAGTATTCAAACCTTGGTACTTTTTTTTCACTCTATTAATTAACCACATATTACTAAAATTGTTTGAAATTAATAATTGTCTGTATCCCTTTACTAGCAATAATTACAAACTTACTTTAAACATAATCAACATTTGAGTCATATTAGAGATATTTGGACAACATCATATCCTTCAAATCATCATACACTCAATAATAATAATAATAATAATAATGTCATTCTTAAACCTTTTATTTCATTTTTCTTAAAATGAAATCCAAATATTCTTATATTAACAAGGTATACCCCTCTAAAATTCCTAACCTACCATGGATTGTCAACAAAAACAAAATATAAATATCATAAGTTCAACTTCAAAACATCCTTCTTACATAGAAGATGACTATGTGTAAAACCTCCAAGTAGGAAGGAAATTTTATTAATTTCCATAGATGCATGAATACCCATACCATTATAGGATAACAAACCCTATATATAATAGTACCTAGATGTAACTTGTACCATGAAGGTTCAATTTAAGATTCACTCAAATATACTTCTTGTAATTGTAAATATTGTCATGCTAGGACAACAACCATATCATAACCTATTCTTTGATATGATCACCAAGTATTATACGGGAATTCATATTTAAAACCCAACCACTAATCTTCTACTTGGACATGTTAAATAAAAATTCATACTTCATGTCATTATCTTATAATTGTTGTTAATAAGTATGGTAAGAACCTTTGTCATAGTCTTTAATTTATTTTTTCCAAAATAAATGCATCGCCTAAGATATAGTGCATTATCCAATTATAAGGAGGAATTCTTATCTTTTATAATAAATATTGAAACACAATAGTATTTTCTAAGGCCATTGCAGATTTTCAGAGTCAATTTTAGAACACTAACATAATTGAAAGAAATGCTCAAGAAAAAGTGGTTGTCAAACCTAATCTATGTCAAAATAAAGGATTTTCTTTTTAATCTTAATTCAACTATAATATTTGAGGAAAACCCTCATCTCTAAATTACGAAATTTCTTATAATAATCTCCATACCTTAAACAGTGCACTTAAGTTAAAGCTAGCGCATATCAATAATCTTCTTTAGCAATTTTAGAGTAGTTAAAGAAATATCAATAGTACTATATTCATAATCATCTTCATGGTATGTAATGACATTAGCCTTCAATTGGAAACTTATTTTCATGTCTTAGTAGGCAAGATAATCATATTCTTTGTCAATTCCACTAAGTGTAACCTTATGTAATACCTAAACTTCTAGATGGGTTGAATAAAAAATGAAAGATAGCCTATAAGAACGTTTGCAGTGTTTTTCCCATAGGCATTGGGATAGGTTTAATCTCGAAAATATTTTGACACTAAGAAAACCATCCTTATGCAAAACAAAATATATAATTAATAAAAAAAAAACAAAGTACCTATTTCATTGTTCACTATGCTCCATGAAATCTATATTCCTGATTCATCTTTCACATCTACCAAGGTAGTTGCAACTCTAATATCTAACAAAATTTCCCTCCTTTATGCTTGAAATTTTGGATGATCAAGGGACTAGAATGACATATCACTTTAATGGCATTGTAGGAACTATCTAGACACAACACCATCATGCCCATATGTGTGATTGAAAGCATTGATGGATGATAATTTCGTGTTCCTTTTTGTTCTTTTTTTTCATGGTGTCCATGCTTCTCATATAATTTGTCATTAACAACTTTTATTGTGTAATAACACTATCTTAATTTTACTAGTATGACACCCATACTCATGCCATTACTTCCCCTCTAACCATTTGATATTCTTTGACTTCACGGGATATGATAACAACATGGTAGTTTTTTGTAACTTTATTAGCCGATAGGCTATATTATGCATGAGGTTTTGGCCTGAAACAAGTTTCACGCTCATATACAGCGCCCTTCTACCGGTATACAGCTCCCTTCCATCGGTTTTCAATCTCTTGCAATCGGTATATAGTCTTTGCAATAAATGTGAGATATTTCGATCAGATTAGATCGGATTGAAATCTTTGCAATAAATGTGAGATATTTCGATTTGCTTTTCCACTGTCCTACCGACTCTAACATGACGAAAGTAGTTCTTAAATACATTGCCATGGTACCAGCCTGTAGGATCGATCCCGTGCTCATCGCAAACAACTTCCCAGAACTTTACCCCAATCTAGTTACCGCATTGCCCACCCCTGAATATGCAAGATTTATGGCATTTTGGCAGCAAAAACTTAAACCCTAACACACCCAGAAAAGAAGAAATGAGCTTTAAAAACACTATGAAACCTTTGCACTATTATGCTTCCCTCGGAAATGGTTATGAGAGATCTGTGCTTGTTTGTCTCTGCTTATAGGAAAATTTCGTGCTACCTTACTATCTTGACCGTTGGTAGGGTTCCTATCAACGTCGCTTTTGTGGGGCTCCAACGACAGGCGAGGATTTCAAAAATGTCTTATGCTAGTGGACGAACCACGACAAGTAAAAATAATTCGCTAATCCAATTTATAATTGTAAAATAAAGCTGCCCACATGAAATTTATGTGCTTTTGTTGGTTATCAAAGTCGGGGCTACAGTCGCTGATGAACATGGATATTTTTAGATATTTACAAGCTCTCTGCGTTTGAGGTACCAAATCTCGAGCTCTTGAAATATTTTTAGATAGCTCACACCCATGTTGAATGCTTTAAGTGTTTATTATCCCTTGCCCACACATTTCTATCACCTGTTAATGTTTTTTAGACTTCATAATTTTGGTATTTTTGACGTTTGGTTTGCTGAAGTGAGGGCTTTAAACACGAAGAACTATTACGAACTATAGGCTATACTAACGATGTGAAATTAATGGCTTTAATGAATGATACAAAATAAGTAGTCTGATGCAGCAGCTAAAACAATTACTGGACCATGGATTTCGTGACGCTGAAATATTTATATAAGATGGACTTTGCGAAGGGTTTAGAAATATCGAATATCTTAATTCTCTTCTCACACAATCCTATCATGATATCCTTCAGCATATTTCAGTTGTATACAAATGTTTCTTTAGGTAAATGTTTTAAAAATTCAGCAACTTGGAAGCTTTTTAGGCAATTTTTTTTTTTTTTCTAATAAACAAATTTTAATTTTGGGTTTTGTTTTTAGTGAGGGTGTGCTTAGTGTTTCAACTGTTCTCTATGCTTCTCTATGATTGCTTTTATAATCTTCAACTGTCGGAACTCAACTCAACTAAAACCATTACCTCTTTTGATGGTGCCTCCGTTATTAAACAAAAAGTAACAGAAGATCAAAATTTTGAGGTTTATTCCAAAGTGTTTAGATCATATCAATGATCTGAACCTAACTGCTATTAATGACAACAAATCTGCCAGTTGAGAGTGATTTTATGTGTACAGTTTAGAAAGCATGAAGTCAAAACTCTATGAACTCCTAGTTATATATTGGTATCGATGTTTCATTCCTGGAAGAATGTTGTTATGTGTAGTTTAAAATTGATGTCTAGATTGAAGGCTTACAAAAACAGAAACATAGCTCTTTCATAGTGTTGTTGGAGTTCTAATATTTCTCCAATGCCCTTATTTCATTCCACTATTTTTTTTTTTTAAATGTTAAATGCTTGCCAATCTTTGGCTTAGATGCAGTAAAATAAGAAAATGACTTTCATTTCTGTTTACAAATTAGAACTTCATTGTGAAAAAGTCATTCCTTAAATTTTCCACAGTTAAGGGGTTCATATGGAAGGCTTGTATAAATGTTCCCTCATTCACTTGCAGTGGCTCATCACACTCCAGTCATACTGCTATGGTTCATGTTTAAAGCATAAATATAATTCTTCATATTCACTAATTTTTGAGCATCAACGCTGTCTGTTTTTCCCAAAGTTAATTGCTTTTTTATTTTCAGATTTCCCCAGATCTCTTCTTCCTTGCTTTGGTTTTTGGCCTCCTGAGTCCTATTAATGTAATTTTGTATTTCTGGCTCTCGAGAATTTTATGGATCATTTACAAAAATTGTTGGCTTTTTTATTAGTAAATTCTTCATATTCACTAATTTTTGAGCATCAACGATGTCAGTTTTTTTTAAAGTTAATTGCTTTTTTATTTTCAGATTTCCCCAGACCCCTTCTTCCTTGCTTTGGTTTTTGGCCTCCGTGAGTCCTATTATATGTAATTTTGTATTTTTGACTCTCTAGAATTTTATGGATCATCTACAAAAATTGTTGGCTATTGCAGATATGCTAGCCATAAACCCTTTCTAAACTAATCTAACCCTGCTTGACTTAATTTTCTTGTCAAGCTTATGTGTAACTGTGTATATTGCACTTTATTTGTACCTGTGTATATTGTCAACCGACCTGTTACAAATTAGCAAGTGCCTTAGCCATTAACTAACTTCTTAATATCTCATGCTTGGTTAAATCTGTAAACTTATTTCTAATTGGCTGAGAAAAAATAGTGGACACTTCATGAGCGTAGTTACGAGGATATGGGTACTTGTGATGGAATATGGGGACAAATAGTGGTACACCATTTTAAAAAGAAATGGGAAACTAGCAATTGAAGATGGATAAATAAAAAAAAAAAATTTAAATAATAATTAAAAAAAATTATACATATTAAATATAGAATGGCCATGCTACTGCAAAAATTAAAAAAAAATACTAACACATAAAAATGTTTCAAAATTAACATTTTAAAATACAAAAATAGATGGAAATAAACGATGTTTATAGTGGTCATTTTATAATTGTTTTGAAATACTGACAATTACAAATTGAAATAGGCATATTAAATAACAAATACCAAATCTAAAAGCAAAAAGATAAATTATATGTGGGAATCATATATCATGATTCATCCAATGGAACATAAATAGATTAAGAGCTAAATTCTACAATAGCTATGTCATCAATCTTTGGATCCTTAGTTAGGATGCTCTCTAGATACTCATCACTTTCAAGCTGTAGCTCCTTTTTAGGCAATAGAACCAGGGGTAAATCACTGAGGCTATTTGCCTGAACCATCTAATCCTCCAAGCATCACTTTCAAGCTGTAGCTCCTTTTTAGGCAATAGAACCAGGGGTAAATCACTGAGGCTATTTTCCTGAACCATCTAATCCTCCAAGCCCTTGACTGGTCCATCAAATGGAATTTGGTCCTATTTTGTTGAACGACACTACTTTACCTTGGGCCTGGTTGAGAGAGGAAACAAAGCATGCTATGATGTAGACCAAATTCTCTAACTTATTCAGCCTTGGATCCATCAAGGTCTCAACTGGTTCATTAGATGGAATTTAGTCCTATTTTGTTGAAGGATACTCTTGTACTGGGTTTGTTCAAGAGAGGAGACAAAGCATGCTATGATGGAGATCAAATTGTCTACCATTTTCGATCTTGATGAATTCCTCTTTACAAATGGTTGCAATTTAGGAGTTTCATCTCCATGATTCCACTACCACTCTATTGGGTCTTCTTTGCATGCATATCATACAAGGTTTTAAAGAAGAAAAAATATTTTTCCCACAAAAAAAAATTATCCTACAGAAGCATTCTCTCCTTGGCGATATATCTCTCTCTTAGTGCACCTTGAAATCCCTTCATTACTTCTCTATTCTTGAAATCCCTATTGGTTCTTCTTTGCATGCATATCATACAAGGTTTTAAAAAAGAAAAAATATTTTTCCCCAAAAAAAAAATTCTAGAGAAGCATTCTCTCCTTGGACATATATCTCTCTCTTAGTGCACCTTGAAATCCCTTCATTACTTATCTATTCTTATATGGAGGCCTCTTCTTGGTGAATTTTGTGTTGTATCACTTTGGATTTAAATCATAGGCAACATTGTGAAGAGGTGTGTTAAGTTTGTTTTGTCTTCTATGTATATTTTCTCTAACGAGGAATTAGATCAGGGTCCCTCAAGTCTATTATTGTTTTGATTCTTTCACATAGAATCATGTTCTTCATATATCTCTTCTAAACACATCTTGTTAGAATTTGCAAATCTAATTTCCTGACAAATGGGTTTGGATGAAGTCAACAACAAACTTAACATTACCCTAGAAATGATCATCAAGGTCCATTCATCTCACTTATTAAAAAAAAATACTAACACATAAAAATGTTTCAAAATTAACATTTTAAAATACAAAAATAGATGGAAATAAATGATATTTATAGTGTTCATTTGATAATCTTTTTTATTACATAAAGACAATCAAGATGTATGAAGTACAAAGCAAATCATATGTTGATAGGTTTGTGAAGTTCCACTTTGGCAATTTTTTGATAGATGGCTTATGTGTGATGATGATTGCATATGAACATCTATATTTTCATGCCACTTTCAACGAGCTCTAAAATTCCTTGAAATTTACCAATGCCTTTAAGTGCATTATTCATTGGACAACACACCCAACATAGAGTCCAAAATACTTGGCTGCATTTTTTTTATAAAATGAATGTTGCTTTACAAATAGAGGCAACATGATAATGTGCATTGTATGTGATGCACCCAACTCCTCAATGACTTGACACAATTGGTTTTGAAGGAAATTTGAATTTTTCTCTTGCTTTGTACTATTTTGATTTTTTCCTTTTTAGCAAAATTAGAATCCAGTTCGTATGTTGTGCTTGTTGTGCAAATTTGTAAGATGAGTTTTTTGTATTCAGTTGCATGGTACTTTCCTTTTCAATAAAATTTTATGCAATGGAGTTCATAAATTCATCATTTAAATTTATTGTCTCAAACTGTCATATTTTTCATGACAGTTCGTAGGTTGTGCTTGCTGTGCAAATTTTTATCATTTAAAGTTAGTGTCTCAAACTGTCATATTTTTTGTATTCAGCTGTGTGGTACTTTCCTTTTTCAATAAAATTTTATGCAACAGAGTTCAAAAATTCATCATTTAAAGTTAGTGTCTCAAACTGTCTTATCTACTAGTTTGATTTTTTCTTTTTAAGCAAAATTAGAATCCAGTTTGTAAGTTGTGCTTGTTGTGCAAATTTGTAAGATGAGTTTTTTGTATTTAGCTGCATGGTACTTTTTCAATAAAATTTTATGCAATAGAGTTCATAAATTCATCATTTAAAGTTAGTGTCTCAAACTGTCATATTTTTCATATTTTTCTCTAGCAATAAGTAGTTTGCCAAACCTTTGCCAAAGTTCTTTTGGATAACTTGGTTACAAAATTGTACTCGTTTTAAAGCAGAATTCCCAATAATTGACAAGGCCAACATATCACTCCTATTTTGTTATTTTCATGGTTATTTTGCTTTGTTATTGATGTGAATTCATTTGTCATATAAGAAAGAATCTTGTATTAACTAGCTTATCTGGTATGCTTATTGGATTTTTAGTATTTATATTGCAATTATGTGATGTACGTTGAGGTCAACCGTGATAATGCAACTCATATTTATAAGTTCTTGAAATCAAGCAAAGGTGGCCTTTTGGGTGACAATATTAAGTGGAATTTGACTAAGTTTCCAGTGGACAAAGATGGAAATGTGGTTGATTGATATGCTCCAACAACTTCTCCACTAAATATTGAAATACTTGACAATCCCTCTTTTGTAGTTTCATACCTTCTAATACTTTCTTATGATGATAAATTGTTTGGGCTTTTGTTGCATGTCAATCACAATAACACCAAGAATCTATTTCCGAACAACAAATGTTTGATTTGGTAATAAGATACATGCTTTAAGACAGACACTAATATTTGTGTTTTATGTTTGCAGAAAGATATCAAGAAGATCCTTGGAACTGCCTTATTCTTAAAAACCAAAAACATAACAGTGTTTCTACAGTTTCCACATAGTGCTAAGGAATAAGATGAAGATATCCATTTACATGTGATTCTAGTTATAGAACAGGTTGTAGCTAATAATGTTAGAAATTTCCTAGTTTTAATTGCTTAAAATTCACTTTTATTAGCGCTATGAATCTCATTTGTTTCACATGGTTTGAACTATACCATAAATAAGGGTTGTATTTCCAATCCCATCATGTATTTTTGTAGCAAAAGAGCAATTTAATCTCTCAAGGGTCGCATACAATTTTGTTTAGTTAGTTTTCTCAACTAAAAAAGGTGTTTATCATGCTTTTAACATTAATAATTTGCAAGCTGCCCATAGTCAGCATATTGTGTATCTTTTACAATTCACACTACTCTACCACATTTATCACTCTTTTACCTTTAGTTGGGCTGATCAAACAAGAGAGTTGTCTTGCAATGGTCAACACAATTCTTTGATGATAATGGCTACCAAAGTTGGGTTCTTTTATCCCTTGAAAATTTGTATTTTCATATAATGAATTTGTTTGATATAAATGGCTGGCAAAGATGTGCTCTTTTATCTTTTGATAAATTGTACTATTCGTTTCTCATACCAACATCTCCAAATATAAAGATTTCAAAGAAGCTCCATACCCATGAATTTGAATCTCTCGAAGGTTGAGGTGTAAGGTGTAACTTATCTATTCAACCACCAAAAGTAATCCAAAAGTGTCATTTGACACAAATCTACTGTTGACAAATAGGAAAAGCAACTATCTTGAAGTAATCAAAATCATTGAAGAAGTTTCATGCCACAAGAGTGCTGGCTATGGAAGATTCGCTATCAAAATATAGGTAAAGTGCAAATTAGATAATGGATTCGACACTACAAAGTCAATAAAGTCACAAACAACTACCATAATGATCGACTCAAGAGAGATTTGATATCGTTAATAGCCTAAATGCATCAAAATGTGTAATAAAATCAAAGTATAATCTTAATTAACATCAATGGGATAAGTGAGAATAGGGAATTCTCCACATCTCCATCAAACAAGACAAGGAAATAATGTTGACAATTAGAATTTAAATTTAGGGATGTTATTAAAATCTTTATCAATTTCCTTGACACACCATTGACACCGAGTAGCAAAAGTTTTACAAACATTTTGTATATATTGCAAACAAAATTGTATATATTTTAAACTACAGTTCCTTTCCATGTTTACTTCTCTATATTTTTCTATCGGCGTAACCCTTGCACCCCCTCTGGTGCAAGTGCTAGTTTCTATAAAATCAAGCACATAAGTAGTTGTTGACATTGGCTATCATTACCTTTGTCTTGCTTGCTAAAGTTCAGTATCTCTTGTAAGTTTGATATGTATGGAGATGAAACATGGATTAAAATGTGTTGTTACATAGAGTGGAATTGGGGAGCTTGATATTTCAAAAGCCTTGCATAGAGATTCTACAAGTTTACAATAATCTTTATTTTATGAGATCCTACATTGAGTGTATGAATGGTTTTGGAGGAAAGGTTTTCTAATAGATGAAAGTCCATTGATTTTAAATTTAAATTTTTAGAGGTCGAATTTGTGCAATACAAGATTAATCTCACATTGTTGGATCTCTTGAAATAAGAAAATAGCCATGTTAATGTGGAGAATGAATATTTGAACATAGTAGACCATAATAGAAATAATAAATAGCAAATGTCTAAAAATATAGGTAGATACAAATAAGACATGATGAAATATATAAAAAAATATATAAATAAAAAAAGATAATAAATAAATAAAATGAATATGATTTTTCAAAAATACAACATTTGTTGATATATAATTATACTCCCCTAAAATAATCCAAAACTAAATAAAAATTAACTTTAGTATACAAATTTGACAATTGCATAATTAAGTTCAAAAACTAGAATGGTGAAATCCCCTGACTAGCCACGCACTCCCAAAAAAAATTCAAATTCAAATTAAAATGCAATGACAATGCGCCTAAAAGCAAATCACAAATCATAAACAAAAAAATTATGATATTTTAAAATACATAAAAGAATACATATACATGCATTTAACATACACCACATAATAATAGATCACAAATCATAAACAAGAGATATGATCTTTTAAAGTAAATATCAATACAATCATTAGTTATCAAGGAAATACCCACATAAACTTAATCAGATAAGTAGTTAAGAGACTAACTCATAGATTTTATAATAACGGAACTAAGCATAATATCATAATAGTAGTAAAGAAGTGTTTGATAAAATAATAACAGTATTACAGAGATTATATAATTTTCTGGTGGCAGTAATCATCGGATTGACAACCTGTATTGAGGAAAAAAGCAGAAGAAAGCAACGGTAGGAAGTCATAACGGTAGGATACAATTCTCTTCAAATACTCGTACGAGGACTCTGCCATTCCTTTCATGTTCTCAATTTCTACAAATTACTCTGCATTTCCTTTTTTTGCCATTTGCTGGTGATAACACCCAAGAGCCTCATTTGCAGTAGCTTTTTGTAGAGTTGAGATCTTATTTTGTTAAGATGGGTGTTGATGAAGGCCTTGATACTGTTACATGTGTAGCGCAATCATCATATTGTGGAGATCCCTGTGCATAAAGATTGATTCTCCTTCCTCTCCAAAGAACCCACTCGAAGACGTTGCAGATAGCAGGGGCAATCTTCTTCTGCTCATGGTAGAGGGAGGAGGAAATTGTTGCTGATCACATTGAATTGAAAGAGTCAAGGATTGAGAGCATCAGATTAGAGAAGATCTTCCTACTTTCTTGATTCTTTTTTCTTCTCAAGGAATTTGTCCAGCACTTCTTTTTTATTGCTCCCACTAAAGAGAATGCTCAAGCGTGGAAGTTAATATTTAATAGTAGAATAATTTACAACCCATTTTTCCTAAGGCTTATTTTACATGGAATTTATGTGTAGTGGAAGAGCAGAAGTGAAATGTCTGATTCAAATTTCTTGGAAGACTTGCTGCTTTGATGGCTGTTCAAGAAAATATTAAGGCCTTGAGGTATGTCATCAAATTTTACCCTATTTTTAAGATGTTCTTAGAATAAGATTTTATTTCTTTCCTATGAATATGTCCAGCATAATGGTTTTATTCAATATGTCCTATTCTCTATAACAGTTCAAAAGTTTAAAAATATGATGTACAGTTGATTTTGTTGATTAAGTCGAAGGACTTCTTGTTTCACTGTTCTATTCTCTATAACCAGAGATATGAGTAACTGCCTCTCCCCTGTTGTTGAATCGAGTATATCACCAGTGGAAACTCAATTGTCATGACTAGCCCACATACCCAACTTATTTTGAGGCTCATGGACTTCTTGTTTCCTTGAACCAATTTTTTGAAGATAAGCTTCCTCCATGCTTGCTGACACAGATCTAAATGAGTTCCTCTGATTTTTTATTCAATCAAGTCTATGATTATAGTTCTCTAATTTCAACTTCAGAGATTCGATTTCAATAGTCAGTTCTTCGAAAAAAATTCTTAAATGTGTTTGTTCATGGCTAATCAAATGCATTTGAGTTTGCAAGGCTCTTGAGAGAGACGTTAGACACAATCTTTCATCTTCCACAGGGCTCTTGAGATATAAATAATAAAATAGCTCTGTATTTCTCTCACATATCATAATAGACTTTTACTTCCAAACATATAAGCCTTTTACACAACGCTAAAGATTCTGAGATTGCAACAGAAACAGCATTATATAAATGCTTTTTAAAGTCTTCTCTCCCCAATAGTGAATGGTTGGACTATCAAATTGTCACTAATATTGACTATTTTGGCCATGAGTCTACTGCGATTCGGGGGCTTAAGTTGTTTATGTTATCGTGCTATCCTTTCTGGGGTAAGGTAAGTTGTAGAGGCCAAATACCCTCCCGCGCTCTACCATAAGAGAGTATTTTTTCAATTGAAATAAGATTCTATGTATGAAAAGTTTGAGTTTATGAATTCATTTGTTTAGTTTTTCACGATTTATGAATGTCGTAAGATCAGATCTGAGAATATGAGTTGGTACCTCTGTGAATCTCAACTTTTGTACTTCCTTTTGTCTGGTCTGTCATCAAATCGATCATCAATATGTGGTAGTTTGAGTTGATTGTGGTCTTCCCAGTAATAAGGTCATCATGTCTTGGTTTTTTCATCTGATGACTTTTGTAGAGGTACGGTGAAGTGCTCATTAACAAGTCTGATAAAACAAATGATGATGTTCAAGGACAGAAAGGGAGCAGAGAATGATGAAAACAATGGAACAAATCTGCAACATACAAGTGTGTTTAGGTACTAAGTAAGAAGTGGCAATAGTGATTGTCTGCTCTGCCCAATCTTCTGCCTCCACATATAGACATACTTTTTGTGCGGCCAAGCTACCTCTTTTCCATGTACCTCATAAAACAGGGCAGAAGCATAAGTGATCTCCACTTTGCAATGTAAAAAGTGGCAAAAGTGTAGTAGGCATGTTCTAGACAGGGCTAACCATTAACTTTTCCTGCCAAACAGCTGTCAAAAGCTGGCAAATGACTAAGTGATCTCTGCCTACCTTTGATCAGCAATCCAAACAACAAATTATGGGCACTTTTTTTGATGGTTAAACCCTTATGAAGTACAACCAAAATATGACGATTTGGTTGAGGTGTTAGTATTCTGTGCCAATGCTTAAAAGTGGTAAGAAAACAAAATCAGGTGCATAAAAGTGAGGGAAAAACCATTAATGATGTGCACCAAAGTGAAAAGTTGTCAAAAGTGTTATCAATCTCTGCCAATAGTGAGCAAACAAGGCTAAAAGGTGTCTCGGGTGTATTAGGGCAGTAATTGCTATCTTTTTAAAGTCAAAAAGTGTCTAAAGGTTAAGTGATTTCTTCCCAGCTCTTAAGAGTGAAGTGAAATCAGAAGTGCATGCACACGTATGCTGGTTTAACCCATGGAAAGTTCTGCCTAACAAGCAAAACAATAACAATGGCTTTAGTGATCTGTGCCAAGGTTTAGAGGTGTTCATGAAGTGCACATTATTAAGAGCAAAGCCATAGGAATTCTACTCCAATACATATTTTCAATGGCAATACCATTAGTAAACTCTGCCCAGCCTTGTTAATTGCATAAAACTTACTGTAGTGCACTTTAGGAATGGCTTTGCCACATAAAACCTCCTCCCAACAATTGTCAGGACTAAAGCAAAAAGAAGTTAAAAAAATATGCAATCAATGTCCATAAAGAATGCTATTCCTCATTCAAGTTAACCAAACAATTCCTCTCTGCTGGTCACGAAGAAGCAAGGTTGTTTATTCAAGTTTATGCAGGTTTTTGGAAGGTTTTCAGCATTGCTTTGGAAGAGTTTTCAAGAACAGCAACATCATTTCAAGGGTTACCAGTGGCACCGTGTAGGTAGTCTTAGGAGTACTAGTCTGTCATGAGTTTGGAAAACCTTAACTGATATTATCTAATCTGTTGTTTTGTTCTTTGCTTATCAGCTGGGAATCCATTTTTTCTTTTTTTGGGGGATGATGTAGTTAGTGTAAAATGACTTTGTAATGTTTCATTAATTGGTCATATATGACAATTATTTACTTGTTGGCTTATGGACAATTATTTACTTGTTGGAGTGAGATTCAAAGTGGGAGAGGGAGAGGGTGGAGAGGGTGAGAAAGTGAATGGGAGAGAGGGGGAGAGGGCTAGGAGAGAGAGAGAGAGAGAGAGAGAGAGAGAGGGGAGAGCTGAGAGAGAGAGAGAGATAGAGAGATTAGGAGTGGGAGGGAGAGGGGAGAGAGAGAGAACAAGAGAGAGAGAGGAGGAGGGTGGAAGGGAGGGTCTGAGAGGGGAGGGGGGGAGGGGGGAGAGGGAGAGGAGGAAGGGAGAGGGAGAGAGGGAGAGGGAGAGGGAGAGAGAGACTAGCTCAGGAGGGTGGAAGAGGGGGAGGGAGAGGGAGAGGGGAGAGGGAGAGAATTAGAGAGAGGCTAGAGATGGGGAGAGAGGAGAGCAAAGGGAGTGGGAGAGGGAGAGAGTGTAGGAGAGAGAGAGAGAGAGAGAGAGGAGTTAGGTCAAAGTGGGAGATAGATAGAGTAGGGAGAAGAGGGAGAGAGAGTGTGGGAGAGGGATGCAGGAGAGAATAGGGGAGAGAGTTAGAGAGAGAGAGAGGGGTGGGAGAGGGAGAAGAGGGAGAGGGAGAGAGAGGAAAAGGAATGAGAGAGGAGGAACAAAGAGAGGGGAGGAGAGGGAGAGGAGAGAGAGAGAGAGAGAGAGAGAGAGAGAGAGAGAGAGAGAGAGAGAGAGAGAGAGAGAGAGAGAGAGAGAGAGAGAGAGAGAGAGAGGGGGATTCACGTCAAAGTGGGAGATAGAACACAGGGGAGAAGAGGGGAGAGTGTGTAGGAGGAAGGGGATGGGAGAGAGAGAGAGGGAGGAAGGGTTAGGAGAGAGAGAGGGAGTGCAGGAGAGAGGAGGGATAGAGGAATGGGAGAGGATGGAGTAGACAAAAGAGGGAGGGGAGTTAGAGGGAGAGGGAGTTGGAGTGGGAGAGGGGGAGGAAGAGTGGGGGAGGAGGGGGAGAGAGGGAGAGTGAGAGTGAGAGTGAGAGGGAGTGGGAGTTGGAGTGGGAGAGGGGGAGGGAGAGAGGAGAGGGAGAGGGAGAGGGAGTGGGAGTGGGATTCAGAGTGGGGGTGGGAGAGAGAGAGGGGAGGGAGGGAGGTAGAGGGAGTGGGATTCAAAGTGGGAGAAAGGGAGGGGGAGAGGGAGAGGGAGAGGGAGAGGGAGAGAGGAGGAAAGTGTCATGCCCTAAATTTGTATGTAGGGAAAAATGCAACTAGCAATTTTTTCTAAGGAAGCAACTAACACCTTACTAAGCTTGACAAGTTGGAATTATATAACATTAGATGTTGTCACTTGCACAATGCCATTACCAACTTGCCACATGCAAGACACATTCATGCTAAGATCTAAGATAATTAACCTAATTTTGCCATACTAGCAAGGAACAATTAACTATCTTAAAACTTCTAGGTTTATTGGGTAGGGTTTATTCATACATATGCCTTATATGTATATAACATTAATAATTGTAACCACCCTCCTTAATTTGAAAAGGGCATATATTACAATGGTGTCAACCAATTGACCATAAGTCTAGTTTCCTAATATGCATGTTAGGAATATGTGATGCCCAGGTTACATGGACACAACTCCCTTGGATGGATGAAAAATTTCTTTTGAAGAACAAAAGCTTGACATCTGAAATGGTAACCTCTTAGCTGTGTATGATATGATTATTGATCCTTTGGCTATTTTATGTTCTTCCAAATGTAAAATTATAACTTTATTATATACAAGTAATTTATAAGCATTAATCTTCTCTAAACATTACATGCATTAGTTGTTACTAACCTCGATGTGACAACACTTTTTTTTGTTTCTTTCTTGGAGTCATTCTAGAAGGAAATGAAATGGTGATATACTAGTATCATAGGTATTAGTTTATGGCAAGAGGGTTAACATCGAACCTTCGTTACAAGGATTTATTTACATTGTTCAAATTTTTAAAACAAAATAATTTTCATTACATCATCCCTTAACTAATTTAAGTGTTTAACATATGATGGTTTGTTCTCACCCATTGAATACTTGGGTAATATTACAAGTTAAAACTAGACTACAAGTTATTCCAGGAAGGGTAATAACAATTATTTTCCCATAGTTTAAAAATAAAAATAGTCTTATCCAATTAAAAGAATAAATGAAATAATTCAAGAAAAATATAATTAATGAATGCATGAAAATAGTTTCTTCTTATAAGAGGACATCCCAATATGCATATTTATTCATTACTAGACCGATTTAAAATTGAAAACAAAATTATTGTAAAAAAAAAATGAAGGTCTCACTATTATAACTAAAATATGAAGATCATACATTGTCATGCCAATTTGTATTAAGTTGCAAAGACTTTTATTTATATGCCGCTCTTCTCCTTGTAATTATATAAAATGAAACAACGAAAAAAAGTAAGTATTCAATTTAGATGAATCATAATTTCTAGGATGAAACTAATTAAACATTAAGGACATTTAAATACACTAATATATATCCATTTCACTTTATCTGATTTATCCCGCTAATAAGGAATAGGGAGACAGATTGTGAGATGGGGGGAATGGGGTGGGAGAGGGAGAGGGAGTGGAAGTGGGAGTGGGAGAGAGGGGGAGGGGGATAGAGAGGGGGAGTTGGAGTGGGATCAAAGTGGGAGAGGGAGTTGGATGGGGATATTTGGAGGGGTGAGTGAGAGGAGAGGAGAGGGAGTGGGAGTGAGAGGAGAGAGAGAGGAGAGTGGGAGTGGGAGAGAGGGGGAGAGTGGGAAAGAGGGGGTGGGGGAGTTGTAGTGGGAGAGGAAGTTGGATTTGGAGGGGGAGGGAGAGGAATTGGGAGAGAGAGGGAGAGGGGGAGGAGTGGGAGAGGGAGTGGGAGTGGGGTGTGGGAGAAGGAGAGAACTGGAGAGAGGGAGAGGGCGAGGGAGAGATACGAGGGAGATCGAGGGAGTGGGAGAGGGATAAAGAGAGATGGGTAGATGGATGGGAGTGGGAGGGAGGGAGAGGGCGAGGGAGAGAGAGAGGGAGAGGGTGAGGGAGTGGGAGTGGGGAGAGGGGGACAGGGACAGGGACAGAGATGGAGAGGGAAGGGAAAGGGGGAGTTGGAGGGCGAGGGAGAGAGAGTGGGGGAGAAGGAGGGGAGGGGGAGAGGGCGAGGGAGAGAGGGAGAGGGTGAGGGAGTGGGAGTGGGAGAGAGGGGGGAGAGGGGAGGGAGAGAGGATGAGAGGGAGGGAGAGAGTGAAGGAGAGGGGAGGGAAAGGGGGAGCTAGAGGGCGAGGGAGAGATGGAGATGGAGTGGGAGTGGGAGTTGGAGTGGGAGAGGGAGAGGGAGAAGGATTTGCAGTGGTAGTGGGATTCAAAGCGGGAGAGAGAGGGAGAGGGAGAGGGAGTGGGAGTAGGAGAGGGAGAGAGGGGGAGATGGAGAGAGGGGGAAGTGCCATGCCCTAAATTTGCATGTAGGGAAATATTCAACTAGCAATTTATTTTAAGGGAGCAACTAACGCCTTACTAAGCTTGACAAGTTGGCATTATATAACATCAGATGTTGTCGCTTGTGCAATGTTATCTTATTAATCTGTATTTCTGAACAACAATTCTACACTTCTTTCAGTAGTTTATTCTTATATATTCTAATTTTTTTAAATATTATGATTTTTGAATTTTACAATTCTAATCCTACCATCCGAGTTGAAGCCACAATCCTCCTTGCCTCGTCTTTCTATTTTTGTTGCTGTACTCAACTCATATGAATTCAAATTTTCTGTTTTTGTTGCTATACTCAACTCATACGACTTCAAATTTTTTAAATTGATTTTTCTATATATTAATAAATACAATTAACAGAAAATTAAGATTACTGTCTTCCGCGTACCCATTGCACCCCAAGGTGCGATTGCTAGTTACTTACTTCCGGACTGTTTTCAAATTTTCGTTGACAGCCAAGGAAACACGTCAACTGTTGTTTACAGGTATTATTACATTTTTATTAGAAAATGAAATATAATTTGATTAATGCTTGTTAAGTAGGCGGCTTTGGCGGGGTATCCCAAGGGGGTGAATTCAGGAAAAGTTCGGACTGGTCATAGGGCTGCATCGACACATGCGAATCCGGCTTAAGTGGAGCCATTTGAACGATCTCCTCAAATGGTATATGTTCCGGAGATTGTTTATTTTGACCCAAGTTACTTTGCCTCCATAGTACACAACTTACTTTGACCCAAGTTACTTTGCCTCCATACTACACAACTTAGCATTAATCAATACTTTATTTATTTATTTATTATGATTGTTTTTAATCGATCTCTCATTTATGTGGTATGAATTAAGAACAAAATATGGAGACCTTGTAACAGTGGTTACTCGATCACTGGCTTAATTTCTCTATTGTGGTTGGGATAACTTTGTTTAGTCATACCTCTTGGAAAATTATTGACCTTAAAATCAAAGCACAAGTGGAAGAAAGAAATGTTTTGTAATGGTAAAAAGGAGGTGTGATGATAACCTCAGTGATGTGGATTGACAAGTCTTTCCAACTTAGACTGACCACCTACACAATTTCAGATGTTTAATAGCATGGAGAGGTGTATGAATTAACATGCATGTATTTGTGTATTAAAATAAATAAGATCTGTGCTTGGTAAAAGAATAATGATTTGTTCTTGCTGCTGAAGAAATATGAACAAAAATAGAAGAAATTGGTTCAAAATGCTTAACTAATTATTTCATCGTTATGCATGACGAGTATGAGTTGTCAACTTGTATGACCATTCGATGCTAAAGAAGGTACACCATTCAAGAGAAATAAATCTTGCATGAGAGGCCACAAGAAATAAATAGATTGGACAGCAGACGGTGTCAAGCCAGGCCAAAAGGATGGTCTACAATTTTAGGTGAGAGGGAGATGGAGACGGACAGTGGGAGAGAGATGGAGAGGGAGAGGGAGAGGGTGAGAGGGATATGGAGAGGGAGTGGGAGAGAGGGGGGAGGGGGAGCAAGGGTGGTGAGGGGGAGGGGGAGATGGAGTTGGAGTGGGAGAGGAGAAGGAGGAGAGGGAGTGGGTGTGGGAGCAGGAGAAGGTGAGGGTGAGGGTGTTGGAAAGGGAGTGGAGTGAGAGTAAGGGGGGATAGAGGGGTAGATAGATAGAGGGGAGAGAGAGGGAGAGGGGGAGGGAGGGGAGTGCAGGGAGTGGGAGAGGGGAGAGGAAAAGGAGAGATGGGGGATAGGGAGAAGGAGAGAGGGAGGGAGGAGAAAGGGAGAGGGAGGGGGAGAGGGAGAGGGTGAGTGCGAGGGTAAGAGAGAGGGGGGAGAGGGAAAGGGAGTGGGAGTGGGAGTCAAGGAGAGGGGGGATGGGGAGAGAGAGGTGGAGGTGGATGGAGAGCAAGAGGAGGAGGGAGAGGGTGAGGGAGTGGGAGTGGGAGTGAGAGAGGGAGGGAGAGATTGGGAGGGGGAGGGGGAGGGGGAGGGAGAGGTTGAGGGTTGAGGGATGAGGTATGAGGGTTTAAGGGTTGAGGGATGAGGGATTAGGTTCCAAGGTATAGAGTTGAGGGATTAGGGTTGAGGGTTGAGGATTAAGGGTTTAGGGTTTAAGGGTTGAGGCTTGAGGGTTAAGGATTTAAGGGTAGAGGGTAGAGGGTTTATGGATTAGGGTCAAAGGTATAGAGTTGAGGGATTAGGGTTGAGGGTTGAGGCTTTAAGGCTTTAAGGGTTGATGCTTGAGGTTTGAGTTATGAGGGTTTAAGGGTTGAGGTTGTTTAAGGGTAGAGGGTCTGAGGTTATAAGGATTGAGGTTCTCTACCTCCATCCCTCCTTAGCCGAGCTACGTCTCTCACTCCTTGTCTCATTACTAGTCTAGGTCTCTCCCACTCTTCTCTCTTATCCTTTTCATTATCAATAAATCCCATTAAACCTCTACCTCCATCCCTTGCTACTCTACTAGGTCTCTCCCACTTTTCTCTCTCTCCTCAGTAGGTCTCTATATAGGGTCAAGGCTTTCACAATTAAAATTTTTCTATATAGCACATTTGGCTCTTGTCAAATTTCAGAGCCTCAAAACATCACATTTGGTGCTTTCCAAATTGAAAGGTTTTTATGCAACACATTTGGTGCTAGCTAAAAATGGTGAACGCCAAAAATAGTAGAAAAGGGAGTTGACCCATGATACATGCCCACAATTCGCTGCCTCTATTTGGTTTTGTGCTTTCTCTGACAAGAAAATGCCTTTTTATGTAGTTGACTTGTTGTGGTTCCATATTATGCTTGATCCATCACCTTTTGAGCACCAATTTTCTTATTGGACAATGTAGAAGAATATAATTTGAAGTTTCTACATCGTATTTTATTATCTCAAGTAATACATTTGTTTTTGTAGAATTGAAATGCTTATATTGAGTTTTTTGTTTAGTTTTGACAATATAGACCATTCCTTTAATAATTTTATTAATCATAATAGTTTTAAATAGAATTCAACATTGAAGAAGATGGAAGTTGCATAAAAATATTAAATTTTTAGGAGTTTGAAGAAGAAAATGAAAAATCATGACATAATTTAGATGAATTGTTCTAAACTTATATAAAGGATTTCAACTTAACACAAAAATGTTTATGTATTCCATTTTCATTTCTTATAGTAGTCCATTTCCATCATGGTTAGTGGAATTCACTCTTTTTCATTTGATTTTTTAGCAAATGAACTAAAAACAAACAAATTGATTCACTCTACATTGGCTAGAATGTAGGTGGATTTGGAAATATCAAAATGATTAAGAACACTATATTTATCATAGAAACCACCACTATAATGAAGAATTAAGAACATTATATTTATCCTAGAAACCCTCTTAAGAGACAAAATACAAACTATGGTAGTGGAAAAAATAGGCTGTGGCAGTTGCAATTGCCTACTACCTATATTATGTAGCAAATTGTCATATTCAATGAGTATGCAAATGATTGGCTACAATCTGCCTCTTGTTCCATTCAATAAGACATTCGTAGTGGATGTAATGCTCACCCCTTCCTCTATTAGCTGCATATTTTCCTTTTCTTGTCACCTAGATCGATTGCATTTCATTTTCCTTTTCTTTTAAGTTGCAATTGCCTACTACCTATATTATGTAGCAAACTGTCGTATTCAATGAGTTTACAAATGATTGGATACAATCTGCCCCTTGTTGGACCATTCAATAGGACCTTGAATATGGTTGCAATCTGCCTGTTTCTCCATTAGCTGCATATTTTCCTTTGTTGTTGTGCTTGTTTCTATGACTTTTTCAAGGTCATACCATTTATGTTATCAAACATGCAACATTCTTCTTCTCTCCTCACTTGAACAAAATCCACTTGCAGCCTTGTTGTGACACAGTTAGCATGGGGAAGAGTTCACACCTTGCACCAAAGGAACAATTTATATGCATCCATATGATCACAAAACCATACCCTTCTAAGGAAATCTCTTCAAATTGAAAATCCATGTCCATGTGGTGTCATTCATGTAAACAAATTCATCCTTAAGTTCATAACCAATCTACTCATCCTCGTGAAAAAAATACATGCTGCGGAAGCATCAATGGCATCATAATTCTTAATGACATAACAAGAGAGAACATCAACAAGGTAGTTAAGTTCATACTCTACAAGCTTCTCATCGCCATAACTGTCACAAGGTGTGAAGTCACAAATTTTTGCTCCCTTAATTTCACCTTTAGCCTTCAATCTATTGTTGTTACATCTTCATTATGCCATGCATTTTCATATTTAGCATTACAAAGGTGACTTATTATTGCTACCCTTTGTGAAAGAGTATTATTTTTTCCCTTTGTGAAAGATTATTATCTTGGTGTAAATTTTGAAGTTTTTAGATGAAATTTGATTATATGAGGTCATATTTATCATGTTTGTACAATTCAATTGTTTATCAAGAGTTTCTTTGTTTAAAATTAAATTTGTGTGCTTCTCACCTTTTTACATAGATCAATTGCAATCGTTTGCATTTGATTTTGATATTTTTGTATTAGTGAGCAATACTTAATTTTGTTCATTTTGTTTTCGTGAGCATGTAGCATTGAACATCATGTTGAGGAAACATGCAAAGTCTCTAACACAGGATGAATGTGAAGCCAAAAATGCAAGGACAAGAGAAACAATAAGGGAACTTCATGAAGAAAATAAATTAAACCCCATAGAAGAATAAACTCCCATGCAATCTAAGAGAGATGTAAAATTGGTACCAAAAAGGCAATGCATGCAAAATCTTCGTGCAATGAGAGAAATGAATCTTGAAGTTGGGGGCACATCATCAACCATAAGCGAAGTTCAAGGCACACCATCTACAATATGCAATGTTCAAAGTACATCATCAATCAAATCTCTAGTTGAAGACACATCATCTACAACATGTGGTGTTGAAAGTACATCAGCAAACACAACTCTATTTGAAGACACTCCACATACCACATCTGAAGTTGAAGGTACAACATCGTTTACATGTTAATTTCAAGGTACATCATCATTTTCATCTCTGATTGAAGGTACACCATCTATCATCGATGTTGTTGACATTCCTAATGTTGGCACAACTTTACCTTTGAGAACTCCCCCTAGAGTTTTCATAGAAAACCTAAATATTTGATTGATATTGATGCTAATGTTTTGAAACCAATGGCTGATAAGATTCCAAAATGTACATGTCAAAGATATGCGAGGAGGATATGGAAATTATTTTTTGAGAAGCTAAATGAGGCTAAAAGATGTCAACTATTTGTTGAAATGATGAGGCAACTCAATTTTAGGCCCACAATGAAGATTCTTGGGCTAAGAACATCAGATGACTCGAGTGAGAAATCCATTGTAAAGAATCTAATGAGTGCATATGAGAGTGTGGGTTCTACCTCACGCATGAAAGATAGTAATGCCACACGACGTGTGATGACATCAACAATGGTAAGCAATCAAACCAGGAATAAGATGATCCTTTCAAAGATGAGTAAAACTTTGAAAATAAGTAGATCATCTCTAATGAGAGCCAAAAGAAGGTGTGAAGGAGTGGAGGATCCAAATAACAATGAGTTATGGGAATTCTCAGGTAGACTACCATAGAAAGATAAAAAAATTCAAGCCTTGAAATCTCTAATACAATAATTTTGGAAGAATAACATAAGGGTCTCTCCAAATCAAATAGATGTTGTAAGAAGGAGAATTGGTAGTCAAATTCGTGAGCCACATCCAAAACATTTTTTGGATACTACTCAAACCCAATTTTTTGCTAGAGATGTATCCTCAAGTTAAAATTTATCGAAGGTTTTTTGAAATGCTAAATCCTTTTTATGTCAAAATAAATCACACATGCACTACTTGTTGTTGTAGAGTACATATTGAGTTTTCTAACCATTATGATTTTTACCAACATATATGTGTAGATATGAATACTAACAATGTTTTGCAGGAATGTACCATAAGGCCTCCACCTAGATCTTCAAGGTATTTCTTATCTACCATTTTATGTGAAAGAGTGGAAGGTCAATTTTTTTATAGGAAATCATGTTTGGATAACACATGTGTTCATTGTGTTGGATTGCAACATTTTTCCAATTTGCCAACACATGGATAGTACACATGCAGTTGGAAACAAAATTGTGGAATTTGGCAAATACAAGACAGTGGCCTACAGTCTAAAAGATGGGAAAGAAGCAAAAAAGTGTGAATTGGTCAATGATAAAGATTCCAATGTATCAATTTATGGGTTTTTTTCGTGATCACGTGGTCTGAGTATGCAAGGCATACACATAGAGTTCTATGGTTGGACTCGTAGTTCACATTATGCAAGGACACGTTTCCACTTCATAGCGTCATTTCAATTGTCAATTTTGCAGAGCACTACACACTACAACCACAAAATAAGGTATAATCACAATACTACAACTCCACATAGGTTTATATATTTTTCCATATGTAGCATTCATTCATGTAGTTGATAGTATAGAGGATACCAAGAAGGTATTGAGGGAGTCTCACTTTTACATCAGTGATGATCACACACATTCTACAAAGTTTGTGTAACATTGCTTTTAGATGTTCTACGCTGATTTGGCTAGTAGGGGCATATCATTTAGTGAGCATATCATATGGTTAGATAATTGTACATTGCAATTCAAGAACTCTAGAATGTTTTATTGGTTGAGCAGGATGCATAGGATTAGTGGTGTTCAGTATATGTGGAATTTCTCAAAGGTCGGGCATGGAAAGGGGGAGCATAATGGTGCAGGAGCATGTAGAGCCTTAGCACAAGAATAGTTAAAGTACAAAGATAGTCCAAAGTTGATAGATGCAAAATTGATTGTCCAACGGTTTAATCATGCTATGGGTCTAGGTAATGACGGTAATTCTTTAGTTCGTAGATTTTTTTGGTTTGTAGATAATATTGACATTGCAAAATATGAGGACTGTTGTACACTGATAGGATTGAGTGAGCTACACTCTTTTAGAAGCTCCAATGCAAGTTCATGGACTATTCATACGCGGAAGATGACATGTTTTTGTTCTTCATGTACACTCTAAGCATGGAATGATTGCAACTCAAAAGAGTGGGTTGACGATTGGTCGTTAAGAATTCTAACCCCAGTTGACATGTATCAGTTCCTAAGAGCTCTACAAATCATAGAGATGCAACCATCCATTGACTTTGATCATGTATCAAATCTACTAGAACCATGTAATATATCTTCTTGCATAGTTAATACAAAATTCCTAGTTTTATCTTACTTTGTAGTTTTATTGTAATGTTCATTAAATACATCTAATTGGATGAACATATCAATGCAAGGCATGTTTATGCAATGATTGCAGATGAAGACAACAAAGAGGGAACAAATTATTACTTGTGTCATATCAAGGCCAAAAAGAAATTGGAGGCCCTAGTTATAGATGGAGAAAATATAGAATATCCTACAGATTTAGTGGTTGTTACTGGAACATGGATTAGAATGTACCTAGTTAAGAATGATCCAGTTTGGTTGTTTGAGGACTTTGACATGAATCGGAAGATTTTTCACTATTCTAACCTTGTTGTAGCAGCCAATGTTCATTTGATCAAATATTGGGGCAGACTTGCGAACAAGAACTTGTGGAAGGTGCGTGAGTTTGACCATGAGGCAATACTTGACACAATAAAGAGTAGAGTAGACCTGGATGGTTCGTTGGATTCATTTATAAGCATGTACATTGAATTTGTAAAGTCGTGTTAAATTGATACATTATAAAGTTAAGTATGCACATATATATTATAAAGTTTCAATTTTTTTAATCACATTATTTCCCAGTTTTTAAAATGACTTCATATTTGTATCATAGACTAAAACTCAAACTTACACTATGTATCACACCTCTTCAACTTACTTGATGTCCTTTTATGCAATTCATGTACAACAAATTTGATGTGGTTCTTTAGCAAGAAGGGAAACCTTATGATTGAAAGAAGGAAAACCCTATATTTGTCTTTGTTGTTGTGCTCCTTTCTATGAGTCTTGCCTTGTCTATGAGACCACATTTATAATTGTAAAAAATAGATTTTTGTAGTTTATATTCATATCGCCGATTACATTGCATTGCACATATTTCAAACTCAAAACATTACTTCACATTGCTTAACTAATAACTAGGAGCAGCCGCCAATTGCATTTGCTTGTAAAAAATTAATTTTTGTAGTTTATATTCATATCGTTGATTACATTGCATTGCACATCTTTCAAACTCAAAGCATTACTTCACATTGCATAACTAATAACTAGGAGTAGTTTCCAATTGCATTTACTTGTAAAAAATAGATTTTTGTAGTTTATCTTCATATCGCCGATTAGATTGCATTGCACATATTTCAAACTCAAAACATTAATTCACATTGCATAACTAATAACTAGGAGCAACTGCCAATTGCGTTTGGTTGTAAAAAGTAGATTTTTGTAGTTTATACTCATATCACTTATTAGATTGTATTGCACATCTTTCAAACTCAAAACATTACTTCACATTGCATAACTAATAACTAGGAGCAGCTTCGAATTGCATTTGGTTGTAAAATGCTTTGGTAGATATGTATGGAAAATGTGGTAGCATAGATAAGGTAGTGAACTGTTTAAAAAAATGGCTCAAAGAAATGTGGTCTCATGGTGATGGAATGTCATGACAAGCCATAGCCATTCCATCACCATGAGACCACATTTCTTTGAGGCATTTTTTTAAACAGTTCACTTGTCTATGCTACAACATTTTTCGTACATGTCTACCAAAGCATTTTATCTTGCTGCTATGGCTAAAAGCCTAAAAACAGGTGCTTTCAAACAAGCTATAGATTTTTGTAGTTTATATTCATATTGCTGATTACATTGCATTGCACATCTTTCAAACTCAAAGCATTACTTCACATTGCATAACTAATAAGTGGGAGCAGCATTTGGTTGTAAAAAATAGATTACATTACATTGCACATCTTTCAAACTCAAAGCATTTGGTTTTAAAAAATAGATATTTGTAGTTTATATTCATATCACTGATTACATTGCATTGCAAATCTTTCATACTCAAAGCATTACTTCACATTGCATAACTAATAAGTAGGAGTAACTGCCAATTGCATTTGGTTGTAAGAAATAGATTTTTGTAGTTGATATTCATATCACTGATTACATTGCATTGCACATCTTTCAAACTTGAAGCATTACTTCACATTGCATAACTAATAACTAGCAGCAACTGCCAATTGGATTTGGTTGTAAAATACTTTGGAAGATATGTATGAAAAATGTGGTAGCATAGACAAGGCAATGAACTGTTTGAAAAAATGCCTCAAAGAAACGTGGTCTCGTGGTGATGGAATGCCATGATAATGTCTATGGCTTGTCATGGCATTCCATCACCATGAGACCACATTTCTTTGAGGCATTTTTCCAAACAATTTACTGCCTTGTCTATGCTACCACATTTTTCATACATATCTACCAAAACATTTTATCTTGCTGTTATGGCTAAAAGCCTAAAACAGGTGCTTTCGAACAAGGTATAGATTTTTGTAGTTTATATATATATATATATATTGTTGATTACATAGTGTGGGATAATTGTAACCATTTGCTTCTTGGACAGGTGTATTGGGATGTTTTTTTCAATGCTTGCAATGGATTAGATAGATTATATTATTTTGCTTTTAGCTACATTCCCTCTACATACTTGCAAGGACTTTTATTCAGATTTTCCGCTACATCTTATAATTAATATAATTAATAATACATTTTCTAGGTAGCATAGGCTTAGCAACAAAATTGTTCTCTAATGTGTAATTCTTTTATGTTAAACTATATGTTGCTCATTATAATAAATTGCATAAAGTTATTGCAGGTACTTCATATCTGTGTCATATCTATGTTTACTATATTAGTTTGTTCCTTTTTCATTCCTATAAAATATGATGTAAGTACAACCTTCAAATTCAATTGGGATAGCTAATTACAAATTTAAACTTTAGCACTTATTGTGGATTTTTTAATTTGTAAACATAGACATGAAAAGTGCAGTACTTAAGATGCTTTTCTTCATTGATGGTCTTGTTACGTGTAAAATGAAATCTCCTTGAAATACTAAAAGTCTGAAATATGCCACGCTTATCTAGCCATTATCTAGTAGAATATTTGTGTCATTTATTTATAAGAAAGTAAGACTGACTTCACATCTATTACAAGTGACATTGTCTCATGCAAAAATCGATTTGGTTCATCTCTTGTTTAACCAGTAAAACAAGTAAAACTTCAAAGATCAAGAAGTTAAAAAGAATGTAAAAAAATTACAATTGGTCACAATTCTTTAGGTTAAAATTAGAATGTCATGAATACCAGTCTCACAATAACAAAAAAAAAAAAAAAAAACATTATCAACTAAAAATATCACTGGCTACCTTTGAGAGCAATAGATTTAACATTAATTTTATTCAATATCAATTTCTTAAGTTACAAATTAGTGTTACAACCCTCTAATAAATAATCTTGTATCATTTGAGTTTTGGTGTACTACTTTCTAACAGCTGGCTCAACCTGCAAAATAACCAATGGAGTTTCCATTTACTTGAGTGGACAAAGATAAAACATTGGCTTTGTCCTGTGTAAAGAATATTCGTTTTGGCAATTCATATTCTATATCCATGCAAATCCACAAATACTGTCATGAAAAGTTGATGTAGAAAATACAAATGTTACAGCCTTATCATAGCAATAGCCCAAATGCACTTGTTTGCATGACTTCATATCATGCCATCTTTACCTCCACTATTGTGTTCCACAATTAAGAGTATCTTTAATGCTAGTGTATAGAAGTGTATAAAACTCTAGCATATTTGAAAAAATAGCAAAACTAAAAACATGTCATCTTTCAATAAATATTGTTGGGATAGATTTGAAAGATATACAAATGTTATTTCAATGTGATAGGATGAAAATCTTTGCATGATAAAAGCATTAAAAAATTAAATGCCACATTAGCATATTACACATGACACCCACATATACTATTAGCTCAAAAACTTTTGAGACATCTTGGAGGTGAGAAAAAAAACCAGATAAAATTTCTCCAGAACATTTGGGACAGCCTCAGAAGACAAGGGATGCATCTCCACATAACACATGAAAATATTCATTTTATTTGGTATTTTTCATACACAACACATTCAAGCTGGGGAACGTTATGAGGGTAGTTGGAAATTAAAAGCATTGACTATTTCTAGATATATTCATCAAACTGAATCTTGTGTGTGACAAAATTGAATTCTATATTTACAAAATGTATGCATTCATCTTCTAGTTACTCTCATCCTCTAAAACACTTTTCAACCTATGTCATTTGATGTCAATTCACATACTGCTGATGAATTGTTTGATTTCTAGTCATGACTCCCGAAAGGGTGTTTCCTCAACAATAAAGCATATAACTGCTGAGAATTCGTATATTTTGCAAAAAAATCCCAATCTCTACTAATGACTAAATATTGAACAGCCCAATAATGTATAGCCTCAAATTGTGCATTATATAATAATACATTTTTTTAAGGCACTACTCTTTCCTCCACTGGTGGGGTCTCCTTTTGGCAATGTTGCCTAATTTGGGTATCAAAACTGATTTTTGTTGGGAGTAAAATAATTATGAACACACATAATTATTGCCAAGATAATTGACTGATAAAATAAGAAGCAAACACATTCTTATATAGAACTACAAAGAGCTAATAATAGCAAGACTAATAAAAGCTAATTGAAGGCTTAATTGAAGGCTTAATTGAAAGTAAATGAAAGCTAACTAAAAGCTAATTTAAAGGGTAGCTAAAAGAATAAAAGAATATACTTAAAATATATTCTAATATCTTATTTGACCATTAAACCAAATATAACAATATTATTTTAATACCCTCCCTTAATGGTCAATCTATTAACTACACCAAGCTTATCCCAAAATTTTACAAACTTGTTAGGATTCAAAGACTTGATTAGAATGTCTACAGATTGGTCGTCAGTGAGACAATACTACAACATTACTAATCCATCTTCTACAAGTTGTTGTATGAAATGACAATGAAACTCTACATGCTTGGTACGCTCATGGAAGACTGGATTCTTGGCAATCTTTAGCACCCCTTGATTCTCACAAAGCAAGCATGAAGGCCTTGCTTGAGACATCTGCATGTTTGAAAGCATCCTTCAAAGCCATACTATCTCACATGTTGCTTTGATGATTCCTTGATATTCTGCTTCAGTTGAGGAAAGCGCTATTGCCGATTGCTTCTTACTATTCCATGTGACTCCACTAGTGCCAAGACTGAAAACATACACAAAAGTGGACTTCTTATCATCAATTGAACTTTCCCAATCTGAATCTGTGAACCCAACTAGCCTAGGATCTTTGATTATGATATACAAAATGTCAAAGTCAAGTGTCCCTTTCACATATTTCAGTACCTGCTTCGATGCAACCCAATGTTTTTCCTTTGGGGTTGTCATAAAATAGGAAATGTAACTCACAACATAACTCAAATTAGGTCTAGTGGCTATAAGATAGATAAGGCTGCCCACTAGTTTCTTGAAAACTAACTCATCAATCACCTTTGAGTCTGTGTTGGCTGAAAGCTTCAGCCCTTTCTCCATGGGTGTAGACGTAATTTTGCAATCTGTCATTCTGAACTTGTCTAGCAAAATCCTAGCATATTTAGACTGTGAAATAAAAATACCACCCCTATTTGTCAAACCTCTACACCTAGGCAATAATGTAGGAGGCCTAAGTTTGTCATGTAAAAAGTGTGACACAAATTACATTTAATTTTCTCAATCAAATGCTCCTCATTACCTATAATGATGATATCATCCACATATATGACAAGAAGGGTGATGCTATTTCCTATTCTCTTGACATATGGATTTGGATCTGAAGGGCTGTACTGGAATCCCTATTTCTTGAAATACCTATTAAGCTTGATGTACCATGCCTTGGGTGCCTTCTTCAAGCCATAAAGTTCTTTTGTCAATCTACAAAACTGATGCTCCTTTCTTTTAAACTAAAAACCCTGAGGTTGTGTCATGTACACTTCTTCCTCTAAGTCACCATTGAGGAAGGCACTCTTGATGTCCATTTGATGGACTTTCCAACCAAACTTTGTTGCCATGGCTAGAACTAACTGAATGGTGCTCATCTTTTTTGTAGGAGCAAAGGTCTCCTCATAATCAATACCTGCTCTCTACAAGAACCCTTTAGCCACCAATCATGCTTTATATTTTTCAAGTGTCCCATCAACTTTGAACTTGACTTTGTACACCCATTTGTAGCTAATGTGTTTCTTCCCTAGAGGAAGATTTGAAAGGACCCAAATCTTATTTTTCAAAAGACTTCCATGGCCTTTTCCCATTCAGGTTTACCTATCACCTCTGCAAAGTCATGTGGTTCGTAAACACCCTAAATGTTAGCTATAAGAGAAAAATTAACAGTGTTATGTATGTTCTTGCCTCTAGATGATCACCCTCATGTAATTCATCATCTCAAACATCACCAATGAGTTTTTCCCACCACTTAGCTCTCATTGTTGAACCCTGTCTATCCAAATCAACATGAGCATCATGTCATGAGCCATCTAGTACTATATCATTTGGATGCTCTTCCAAGTTCTCTTGAAGAAGATCATCTAGTATTGTTGGTGGTATGTGCCTAGGGGATTCCACATGTTCAAAATCATTAGAGTCCATCCCTTCAGGTGTAACTAATGGAAGATGAACACCTAATTCCTTAGCCTTCAAAGGCTTATCTGTGGTACTCTCAATGTTAAAAGAACCTTGACAAGACCCAACTTCTTCATCAATCACCACATACCTACTGAATGTCAAGCGGTCAATGTGCACATCAATCAACTGATAGGCTTTATGATTATCATTGTACCCTATGAGCATTAACTTTTGACTCTCGGAGTCCAGTTTGGTTCTCTTAGCATCTGGAATCCAAACATATGTTTTTGAACCAAAAATATTCAAATGACTTACATTTGGTTTCCTCCCATACCATGCTTCCTCTGGGGCCTTCTCCTTCACTTGCCTATGTCAGAGACTTATTGAGAAGATAAACAACAGTATAAATTACCTCAGCCCAAAATCTCTTGGGAACATTCCTATTCTCCATCATACATTGGGCCATCTCTGTAATAGTTTGATTTTGTCTCTCAACAATTTCATTTTGCTATAGAGTGTAAGGTGTGGTGTACTATCTTTTGATACCATGTTTAGCACAAAGGTTCATGAATTCATGTGAGTAGAATTCATCCCCATTACCATACCTAAGAGTGACCAAAGAACAACTACTCTTTTTCCACTAATAATTTGAACTTCTAAAATTGTGTAAACACCTCTGATTTTGCTTTAAGGAAAAACACCCACATTTTCCTACTTAAATCATCTACAAATAATAGAAAATACCTAGCACCCATGATTGATGAGGTATTCATTGGTCTATATGCATCTAAATGAACTAGGTGAAGGACACTATGAGCTCTCCAAGCATGTCCTTTTGAGAACGAAGATCTATGCTGCTTCCTTGCCTGGAAGGCACCACAAACACCCTAAATCTACTACAAGGTGTTAGGTAAATTTTCCACCATATGCTCTTGAGCCAGCTAAGAGAGATAGGATAAGTTGAGATGCCCATAATGTTGATGCCATAGAGTATTGATCATAGATGAACTCTTGGTTGCCAATGCATGCTCTGGAACCTCTCCAATGTGAACTAGTCGATGCAAACCATGGTCTTCAATTCCAACTGCTATAGTTTGCTTTGACTCCTTATCAACTATGTGGCACTTGTATGTGTTGAAGATGATGTCCAACTTAGGACAATGGTGCATAATCTAACCCACTAAGAGCAAATTGAGCTCCATTCTTAGTACATAGTATACATTGAGGAAAAGAAGATTTTTTCCTCCAAATGTGAATTGGAAATTACCTTTACCAACCACTGTATACTCCTCACCGCCACCAAAGATCATTGAGTTTGAACAAGTTGTATAGTTAGCGAACTAATCCTTCATGTGAGTGAAATGGAGGTTCAAATTGAGTTCAACATTGAAATTTACCAGTTATCCATTATTGCAAACAATCATATGTATTTTGAGAGAATATTACCTTGGTGAGGTTTTTAATCCATTTTCCAACAATACTGAAAAATTATAGAATAGGGATTTTGGACTGTCTTATGTTATATGAATCTAATTTTGATGATTCATCAATAGTCACCATACATAACCTATCTATTGTTTTAGTAATGATCCTATATAGAAAATTGGTTAAAAAGAATCCTTGTGTTTTCTAAGGCATTCTTTGGAATGAGGATTTAAGAAAAAGAATTATAGATCTTCTTAAAAATGGTCTAGTTGGATCTATTTGATCCAAAATAATCAGCTACATTTTGAACCAATCTTATTCTGGTGAGGTGTTTTTTAATCCTTTTTGCAAAGAATTTTGAAATGTTACACAGTGTGGATTTCAAACTATTTCTCAATGTTGTATGAATCTAATTCAAAAAGATTCATAAATATTAATGATATACACCATGTCTTTCATTTTAGTAATGTTCTTGTATAGAATATTGGTCCAAAACCATCTATAGTTTTGAGATCATTAATAGATGAAATTTTTTTACTTCATTATCTTGGTTGTTGCATGAGATAAACACTATCTTTGTTAAAGTTGTCAACAATTTTCATTTACCATCACTATATAACCTCTCTATTTTTTGTTTAGTTATTAATAACTTCAAATTTCATAATAGTATTTTATTTTGTCTTTGGTGCTCTTTATATCAATTTTCTTTTATTTTATACCTAACATATACACTTCTATTAGAGAATATAGAAAGAGAAGAGAAAGCTAGGTCTATCATAACATTATTGTCACAACACCATTAGTCTCTAGCGTCTAAGATCATTGATTCCTTAGTATGAAGATTATTTATTTTACTTATTTTAATTAGAATAGCTTGTTAGTTTTAGAGTAGAATAATTGATGTTTTATTCATTTAGTTTTATATCCCTAAAGTAAAAGAATGAAGAATCAAGTTTGTCGATTTTTTGGCTATGTATTGCATGTTTATTAAGAAAAAGATTAATTTGAGTAGAAAATTTGAATGAGGAAAAGAACTATATTTTTATATTATTTTTTAAGAATAATTTACAATATATAATTTGAGTTGAACAACAACACACATTTTAGAAAGCCCCATGATTATGCACTTCGATTACATGGAGGTGGGCTAAGAAACATTCACACTCCCTTATTCCAAGTTTGACAAGATTGATGATGGAGTTTGGAAAGATATGTTTATATCATAGTTGTACAACGAAGTAGTAAAACAATGATTCTGAGGTTGATATGGGTTCTTGGCATTCAGTTTTGGTATGCAGGTATGGATAGCTTGAGAACAAGCAATCTCTAGGATGGGAGGACTGTAATGTCCCCAATTTGGTTGGGTCAACCAACCCTAATTTTTGTACAACATTTCATTAGAATATTGGTCGGGGGAATGTTTAGAAAAATTTAGAAGATCTTTGGGAACACTCAAGTTGATGCAAGAAGTTGGGTACACAAAAAATTCAAAAAGTGGAAGTGTTTTTGCTATTTTTCAGAATTTTTCACACTTGGACTAAAAATTTGAGACACTTACACAATTAATCTTAAAAAATTCAATAATATGAAATTTATCATTTTGAATTTAATTTCCAAATATGTAAATTATTCAAATACCCAGATTATAGAAATTAAATTTTGATAGGGATCTATAAAAACCACTTTTTAAAAGTCCCTATTTTTTTACCATACCAAGCACATGTACGGATACCACTTTTTGACCCAAATAAAAGTATTTTGCTAATTCTTTTTGGGAAAAGAGAGTTAACAACATGAAGATTGATATGGAATTTTTTTTGTAATTTTTTGTTGAATGCTGTTTTTTATTGAATTTTTATTGGCCTTAATTACTATTTTTAAAAACCAACATGTACAAACAACATACTTAGACCTAAACTAAACATTTTTTGAATATTATTTTTTATTGTGTAGAGAATTGTCTGAATTTTGATGCCATATAATTTTTTTTACAAGAAACTTAACAAAAAAAAGTTATTAAAAAACAAAAAGAACTTGATATTTCAAGTTTAAGGACTAGTTTGCTTAGAAATTAATTAAAAAATAGCAAACATAATCCAATCTTAATAAAAATTATATATTTGGAAATTAGACATCGTGTTCTCTAATGGGTTTTAATTTTATAGATTGATTCATAAAAAGGTCCATTAGCCATATTGCCAAAGTTGGACATTCTTCTTCAATCTGCCTTAGTTTTTTAGTTGCAGGTTAAAGGCTAAGGCTTGGATTTCCAAGCCTTTCCCAAGCTTAAAACCAAGTCTACATGTGGGTTGGGAGTTCAATTTTTAAATAATGCGTACACGTTACTAAAACGTGTACACGTTATTTAAAAGAAACACGTACACGTTTCATAACGCATACATGTTATCTATTTACCCATTGGGTAAAGGTAACGCGTATGTGTTATGTAACACGTACACGTTCCTAAAACAAAATGTGTATGTGTTTCATGATGCGTACGTGTTTTTGATATAGTTGTTTTTTCCTAATTTGGTAAATACTGATAAAACATGTTTTTTTCTACAACATTCCTTTTCTGTAGTACAGTCTAAAAGTGCCATTTTCTACATTTTTTTATTACAAATTTGTCTTGTGCAGGGCATATTCTATTCAAATTGTTGGAAGAGAAAAAGTGCAGGTTGAATTTTCTGAAGTGGAATCAAGTACAAGAGCTTTTTACAAGAAGGTTTGGAAAAAGTGAATTTTTGGATGCATTCATGATGTTTTGTACTTCAAAGTTTAAAGAAAAAAAGATTTTCATGCTACATAGTTTTATTTGAATATTTGAAGGAGATAGAAATTTGAAAATAGGTTACTTGAATAAATTTTTGTCATCAAAGAGGGTTTGGTAACCATGGGTGATAAGCAAAGACAAAGAAAAAAATGTAGAAAGTTAATGACACCCGAAGAAATTCAAACAAATAGAGATATGGAGGTAAAAAGACAAAGGGATAGAAGAGAAATGATTCGTCAAATGAAAAATTTGCAAGCATCTAGTTCCAAGAATGTTGAAGAGGAAGCCATGAATGATGAAATGAATGTAGATGATGCAAATGTGGAGATGGTGAATATGGAAGAAAATGCAATTATGGAGGTCCAAACCCAACTATGCCTTCAACTTCAACTTTGAATGATATGGAAATAGTACCTATACAAACAACTTCGGATATGTCTTCAAATCCACCTCCCAATGAGATGGAAAATGCACCTATTCATACAATCTATCCAGGCATGTGTTCAAACCCAAGTTTTGATAATATTGATATTGCTTGATTAGATGAAGCTAGATACACCATTGATGATATCAATAATTCTAGGGTTGAAACAATGCAAAAATAAAAAAAATGATGAAATAATATCTTATGAGAATGCAAATGAGAATGAAATCCCTCATATTGATGAAAATGTGAATGAAATCCCTTTTACATTTGAAAATGAAAATGAAACCCCTTGTATGGATAAACTTGAAAATGTTTTTTTTACAATCTTGGAGACAAATTAGAACTTATGGAAATAGAATATATAAAATGTTTTTTAATAGAAAGAAATTAGGATTCCAATGTCAACTCATGGTGCAATTGATGATAATGTCGAAAATGAGAATAGTGATGAAAAAATTATGTGTTTTTGTAAAACTAAAAAAGAAAGATGATTTAGTAGAACAAGTCATATCTAGTGTTGCTAATGCTATTATTTTATAGGTACGAAAATTTGATCGAAAGACAAGAATGTGGCTCGTTGTGCAATAACAACTGCTCTAGTTGATAAAACAGCTTCAAATAAAAGAATGTTAAGTAAGATTAGTAAATGCATAAAAGTAAATCCTAGAACTTTGATAAGAGCTGCTAAAAGAAGAGAAAGTATTGAAAATGATCCAGTTAATCAATGTTGGAGTTTTAGTGGTAGACTCCCAAGATAAAACATGAAATTAACTAATGAAATTAAATCTTTAATCAAAATTTTTTGGAATGATAATACAAGAGTATCACCTAACATTAGAGATGTCTTAAAATTAAGGGTGGGTTCCAAAATTCATGAACCTCATCCAAAACATCTCTTAGATATGACTCAAACTGAATTATATAAAAAAAAATTAGATGCTTCAATCTTACCATTGAATATTAACATAAGTCAAAGATCATTTGAAAAGTGTAAACCTTGGTATGTTAGAATTAATAAGCAATGAATCTCTTGTTGTTGTAAGACTCATGTACAATTTCGTTATTATTATGATATATTTCGATATATATGATGCACTTTGCATGCTAACCAAATTATGCAGGACATTTGTGGCATTAATATGCCACCTGAAAGAATCAAAGATT
>VDFB02300045.1:0-22650 GCA_007258455.2 Sequoia sempervirens | reverse complement strand
AGAGGGTAGTGAGGGGGAGGGAGGGGAAGAGATAAGGAGAGGGATGGGGAGGGGGGTGGAGAGGGAGAGGGAGTGGGAGGGGGAGGGAGAGAGAGATGGAGAGGGGGAGAGAGATGGAGAGGGAGAGGGGAAAGAGGGAAAGATAGAGGAGAGAGAAAGTGAGATGGGGGAGGGAGAGGGAGTTGGAGTGGGAGTGGGAGAGAGGGGAGAGAGAGGGGGAGAGAGAGAGAGGTGGAGAGAGAGGGGGAGGGGGGAGTTAGAGTGGGGGTAGTGGGAGAGGGAGAGGTAGAAGGAGTTGGAGAGGGAGAGAGAGTTGGAGTGTGAGAGAGGGAGGGAGGGAGGAGAGGGGAGTAGAGGGAGGGGGGAGAGGGAGAGGGAGTTGGAGTGGGAGGGGGGAGGAGGAAGAGTGGGGGAGGAGGGGGAGAGTGGGAGAGGGAGAGGGAGTGGGTGTGGGAGTGGGAGTTGGAGTGGGAGAGGGGGAGGGAGAGAGCAGGAGAGGGAGAGGGAGAGGGAGTGGGAGTGGGAGAGAGAGAGGGAGAGGGAGAGGGGGAGGAGCGGGAGAGGAGAGGGAGAGGGAGAGAAGAGGAAAGTGTCGTGCCCTAAATTTTCACGTAGAGAAAAATGCAACTAGAATTTTTTTTAAGGAAGCAACTAATTCCTTACTAAGCTTGACAAGATAGCATTATATAACATTAGATTTTGTCGCTTGCATAGTGTCATTACTGACTTGCCACTTGCAAGACACATTCATGCTAAGAAGATCTAAGATAATTAACCTAATTCTACCATACTAGCAAGGCACAATTAACTATCTTAAGACTTCTAGGTTTATTTTGTAGGGTTTATTCATACATATGCCTTATATATATAACGTTAATAATTGTAACCACCATCCTTAATTTGAAAAGGGCATAGATTACAATGGTGTCAACCAATTGAGCATAAGTCTAGTTTCCTAATATGCATGTTAGGAATATGTGATGCCTCGATTACATGGACACAACTCCCTTGGATGGAGGCAAAATTTCTTTTGAAGAACAAAAGCTTGATATCTAAAATGGTAACCTCTTAGTTGTGTATGATATGATCATCGATCCTTTGGCTATTTTGTGTTTTTCCAAATGTAAAATTATAACTTTATTATATACAAGTAATTTATAAGCATTAATCTTCTCTAAACATTACATGCATTAGTTGTTACTACCCTCGAAGTGATAACACTTTTTTTCTTTCTTTCTTGGAGTCATTGTAGAAGGAAATGAAATGGTGATATACTAGTATCATAAGTATCAATTTATGGCAAGAGGGTTAACATCGAACCTTCGTTACAAGGATTTATTTGCATTGTTCAAATCACTAAAACAAACTAATTCCCTTTACATCCTCCCTTAACTAATTAAGTGTTTAACATATGATGGTTTGTTCTCATCCATTGAATAATTGGGTAATATTACAAGTTAAAGCTAGACTAGAAGTTATTCCAAGAAGAGTAATAACAATTATTTCCCATAGTATAAAAAATAACAATAGTCTTATCCAATTAGAAGAATAAATGAAATAATTCAAGGAAAATGTAATTAATGAATGCATGAAAATAGTTTCTTCTTATAAGAGGACATCCCATATGCATATTTATTCATGACTAGACCGATTTAAAATTGAAAATAAAACTATTGTAAAAACAAATGAAGGTCTCACTATTATAACTAAAATATGAAGATCATACATCGTCATGCCAATTTGTATAAAGTTACAAATACTTTTATTTATATGTCACTCTTCTCCTTGTAATTATATAAAATGAAACAATGAAAAAAATTAAGTATTCAATTCAGATGAATCATAATTTTCAAGATGAAACTAATTAAACATTAAAGACATATAAATACACTAATATATATCCATTTCACTCTATATGATTTATCCTGCTAATAAGGAATAGGGAGAGAGATTGTGAGATGGGGGGAAGGGGGAGGGAGAGGGAGTAGGAGTGGGAGAAAGGAGGGAGAGAGGGGGAGAGAGAGGGTGAGTTGGAGTGGGAGTGGGAGTGGGATTTAGAGTGGGAGAGGGAGAGGGAGTTGGAGGGGGAGAGGAAGGGGGAGGGGGAGAGAGAGGGTGAGTTGGAGTGGGACTGGGATTGGGATTTAGAGTGGGAGAGGGAGAGGGAGTTGGAGGGGGAGAGGAAGGGGGAGGGGGAGGGGGATATTGGGAGGGGGAGGGGGAGGGAGAGAGAGGGAGAGGGGAAGATTGGGATGGGGGAGGGGAGAGGGAGATGGCAAGGTGGAGGGAGAGAGGGGGGAGAGGGAGTTGGAAGGGGATATTTGGACGGGGAGGGGCGAAGGAGAGGGAGAGAGTGGGGAGAGGGAGAGGGAGAGAGATAAAGGGAGAGGAGATGGGAGGGAGGGAGGAGAGGTTGGGAGTGGGAGAGAGGGAGAGAGGAGGGAGAGAGGGGTGGAAGGTTGTGGTCTGAGAGGTTTGGAGTTGGAGGGGAGGAGATGGGGAACAGGTGAGTAGGGTGTAGAAAGGGATAAAGGCGAGGGATGGTGAGAGAGTAAAGGGTGGGAATTTAAGTGGAAGGGAGAGAGAGAGTGGGAGAGAGGGAGAGGAGAGGTAGAGAGGTGTGGGACAGGGAGAGGGGAGGGGGAGGGGGGAGGGGGGAGAGGGAGTGGGAGAGAGAGGGGGAGAGAGGGAGAGGGGTGGGGGTGGGGTGTGGGAGAGAGAGGGGGAGAGAGGGAGAAAGGGAGTGGGAGAGAAGGCAAAGAGGGAGAGAAAGGGAGAGAGGGAGTGGGAGTGGGGTGTGGGAGAGGGAGAGAGGGTGAAGATAGGGGAGAGGGGGAGAAAAAGAGTGGGAGAGAGGGGGGAGAGGGAGAGGAAAATGGAGAGAGAAATGGGAGGGAGGGAGAGAGAGAGTTGGGAGGGAGGATGGTGAGGGGAGTGGGAAGTAGAGGGAGAGAGGGAGGGTGAGGGAGGAGGGCAGGGTGGGAGTGGGAGGGAGGAGATCGAGGAGAGAGAGGGGAGGAAGGGAGAGAGTGGAGGGAGGGGAGAGGAGAGAGTAGGGGAGAGGGAGGGTAGAGGGAGAGAGGGCGAGGGAATGGGAGAGAGGGAAGAGAGGGTGAGGGAGAGGGAGAGAGAAGGATAAGGAGGGGGAGATGGTGAAGGAGAGGGGAGGGAAAAGGGGAGCTGGAGGACGAGGGGGAGAGGGAGATGGAGTGGGAAGGGGAGGGAGAGGGTGAGGGGGAGGAGATGGATGGAGAGGGGGAGAGAGGTAGGGAGAGGGGGAAGAGAGGAGAGAGAGGAAGAGAGATAGAAGAAGAGGGTTCTAGAGAGTGAGAGGGAGGAGGGAGATGGAGTTGGAGTGGGAGAGAAGGGGGAGAGAGGGGGAGAGAGAGGGGAGGGAGGTGGGTTGGGTGTGGGGTGGGGAGTCTTGAGAGGAGAGGAGGGTGTTGGAGGATAGGGAGTTGGGTGGGAGTGGGAGAGGGATGGAGAGGGGGGAGAGAGGAGGGGATGGGAGGGAGGGAGGGGGAGGAGGAGGGTAGGGGGAGAGGGAGAGGGAGTGGGAGTGGGATTCAAAGAGGGAGTGGGATGGGGGAGTTGGAGAGGGAGAGTTGGAGAGGGAGAGGGAGTTGGAGTGGGAGAGGGGGACTGAGAGTTGGGGAGGATGGGGATAGTGGGAGAGGGAGATGGAGATGGAGTGGGAGAGGGAGAGGGGGAGGGAGAGAGGGGGAGAGGGAGAAGGAGAGGGAGAGGGAGAGGGATTTAGAGAGGGAGTGGGATTTAGAGAGGGAATGGGATTGAGAGAGGGAGGGAGAGGGAGAGGGAGAGAGAGGGGGAGGAGTAGGAGAGGGAGAGGGAGAGGGAGTGGAAGTGAGAGTGGGAGTGCGAGAGGGAGAGAGGGGGAAAGTGTCATGCCCTAAATTTTCACTTAGGGAAAAATGCAACTAGCAATTTTTTTTAAGGAAGCAACTAATTCCTTACTAAGCTTGACAAGTTGGCATTATATAACATTAGATGTTGTCGCTTGTGTAATGTCATTACCAACTTGTCACTTGCAAGACACATTCATGCTAAGCAAATCTAAGATAATTAACCTAATGTTGTCATATTAGCAAGGCACAATTAACTATCTTAAGACTTCTAGGTTTATTGGGTAGGGTTTATTCATACATATGCCTTATACGTATATAACATGAAAAATTGTAACCATTCTCCTTAATTTGAAAAGGGCATAGATTACAATGGTGTCAACTAATTGATCATAAGTCTAATTTCCTAATATGCATGTTAGAAATATTTGATGCCCAAGTTACATGTACGCAACTCCCTTGGATGGAGGAAAAAATGATTTTGAAGAACAAAAGCTTGACATCAGAAATGGTAACTTCTTAGTTGTGTATGATATGATTAATGATCCTTTGGCTATTTTGTGTTCTTCCAAATGTAAAATTATAACTTTATTATACAAAATTAATTTATAATCATTAATCTTCTCTAAACATTACATGCATTAGTTGTTACTACCCTCGATGTAACATTTTTTCTTTCTTTCTTGGAGTCATTCTAGAAGGAAACGAAATGGTGATATACTAGTATCATAAGTATCAATTTATGGCAAGAGGGTTAACATCGAACCTTCGTTACAAGGATTTATTTACATTGTTCAAATTGCTAAAACAAAATAATTTCCATTACATCCTCCCTTAACTAATTTAAGTGTTTAACAAATGATGGTTTGTTCTCACCCATTGAATACTTGGGTAATATTACAAGTTAAAACTAGATTATAAGTTATTCCAAGAAGAGTAATAACAATTATTTTCCCATAGTATAAAAATAACAATAGTTTTATCCAATTAAAAAGAATAAATGAAATAATTCAAGGAAAATATAATTAATGAATGCATGGAAATTATTTCTTCTTATAAGTGGACATCCCATATGCATATTTATTCATGAATAGACTGATTTAAAATTGGAAACAAAATTATTGTAAAAACAAATGAAATTCTTACTATTATAACTAAAATATGAAGATCATACATCGTCATGCTAATTTGTACTAAGTTACAACTTGAATTTTATTTATATGCCACCCTTCTTGCAATTATATAAAATAAAACAATGAAACAAATTTAACTATTTAATTTAGATGAATCATAATTTTCAAGATGAAACTAATAAAATATTAAGGACATTTACATACACTAATATATATATTCATTTCACTCTATCTGATTTATCACGCTAATAAGGGCATCTATTCACAAGTGTCTTACACTCCATTATTGGTGCCACTTCTCACATAGCTAACATTAATCAATACTTTATTTACTTATTTATTATGACTGTTTTTAATTGATCTCTCATTTATGTGGTATGAATGAAGAACAAAATATGGAGACCTTGTAATAGTGGTTACTCAATCACTAGCTTAATTTCTCTATTGTGGTTGGGATAACTATGTTTAGTTGTACCTCTTGGGAAATTATTGACCTTAAAATCAAAGAACAAGTGGAAGAAATAAATGTTTTGTAATGGTAAAAAGGAGGCGTGATGCTAACCTTAGTGATGTGGATTGACAAGTCTTTCCAACTTAGACCGACCACCTACACAATTTTAGATATTTAATAGCATGGAGAGGTGTATGAATTAACATGGAGGTATCCATGTATTAAGGTAAATAAAATTTGTGCTTTGTAAAAGAATAATGATATGTTCTTGCTGTTGAAGAAATATGAACAAAAATAGAAGAAATTGGTTCACAATGCTTAACTAATTATTTCCCATGATACACAAAATCAAGCGTTATGCATGATGAGTATGAGTTGTCAACTTGTACGACCATTCGATGCTAAAGAAGGTACACCATTCAAGAGAAATAAATATTGCATGAGAGGCCACAAGAAATAAATAGATTGGACAAAAAATGGTGTGAAGCTAGGCCAAAAGGATGCTCTACAATTTTAGGTTTTCCATAATGTTAAGAAATCTCCCAACAAATATGCTTCAACATTCAAGATCTTTTGAACCCAGAAAAAGAAGTGATAGAATGCATGACTTTAACCCCATGCACGGAGGATCTATGGAAGTGGCCCCAAATCCCATCAGACATGTGCGTGGAAGTTTGGAATGAACTATGGTGTTGAAACAAGTCAAACTACTCGAAATAGTCCCCATGTCAACCAAGAACTTGGGGATACAATTACTATCTTTTTTTTTTGCTGCCTAAATCCATTGCAGATCTTCTAAGATCAAATGGTTTGCTAAGTAAGTAGTGGCTTGAGGAATACACAGGAAATGAGGCACTAGATTAATCCTTTCTAAATCCATTCTATTACATTATGTTTTTTTTTATTTTTTTTATTCTCTGCGGGATGTGAGGATCCTGACAACATCCCATACTATAGGAAAACATTTTTGTCCAGCATCCATAAACAACATGTTATTATTGTTACTATGTTTTACATTTCATCATATTTATTTTCTCATGGCTTAAAATCTTTTTTTATACAATGAAGAGTTACTTGTACACTTGAATTTGTAGAACTCATTGCAATGCCAAAGGGACCAACTTGGTATTTGAAAACCTTATGCCAGATCAACATTTTTTTTCTTTTTCATTCTTCATTGCTATCATGTGCATTATTCAGGTAAACCATTACATTTAGGACATAAATAATCACATCAGGAGATGCATATACCCTAAATCTTGTTGACACTATATTCCTTATTATGACAACTAGAAATGCTACCAACATAAAAAATTTGTACCTGTACCAAACTTGCACAACTCTATTGGTTCCTTGGATGGTATATTGTAAGTATTATTTCATCCTAGGTTTTTTTTTTCAACACATTATATCTCACCCAAATATATGGGTATACTCTAAATTCTAACAATCTGCTAGTAAATAGCTATATTACATATTTCTCTCATTGGAAGTGCCCTATTATTTTTTGTTACAAATAAAATAGAAACGTATATTTCAGCTTATGTTCTTTTGAGATACTCTTAACTACTGAGCAAAGCGAAATAAGGTGAACTACCTACTACAATTTGAGTACCTGATTAGCAACAATCAATGGGAGAAAGAAAGCCCTCCACTCAACCTTAACGGGTCATCGAGTTATAAAGGATCTCACCATACCCCCGAGCCAAGAGAACCATTAGGACCCTAACTCCCTTACACCCCCAAAAGAAAGAAACTCACAACCATACCTAATATACAACAGGTCAAGGAAATCCTGAAGCTATGGCATGCTCAAAACAAAAACAAGGATACCAATAGAAAACCTACTTCCTAATTCAAATCCTCATGAAGCCTGCACCAACAGTCCAAGAATATAGATAGGAGGACTTACCTCCCCAAGTAAGCATAGACCTTTTGAGAGATTTCAACCAACCTCCATTCTACATTATTTTCCTTCTTTTTCCTCGAGAACCAGTTAAGAAACCTAGAGGGGGAGAGGGTGAGGGTGAGGGAGAGAGAGAGAGGGGGTGGAGAGGGAGGGAGAGGTTGAGGGAGTGGGAGTGGGAGTGGGAGTGGGAGAGAGGGAGAGAGGAAGGAGAGAGAGAGGGAAATTGAGAGAAAAAGAGAGAGGGGGGAGGGAAAGGGAGAGGGGTATGGAGAGGGAGTGGGAGTGGGAGTGGGAGAGGAGAGCCTGGGGAGAGGACGAGGGAGAGGGGTGAAGGGGAGAGGGAGTTGGAGGGGGAGGGAAGGGGGAGAGAGAGGGAAACTGACAGATGGAGAGAAAGAGGGGGGTGGAGAGGAGAGGGAGTGGGAGGGGGAGGAGGAAGAGAGAGGAGGAGGGAGAGGGGGAGGGAGGGAGGGAGTGGGAGGGTGGAGGAGGAGGGGGGAGGAATGGAAGGGTGGGTGGGGAGAGAGGAGTGGAGATGGGGGAGGGAAGAGGGAGGAGGGGAGTGGCGGAGAGGGAGATAAGGAGGGATGGGGATGGGAGGAGAGGAGGGGGGGGAGAGAGAGAGGGGGAGGGGGAGGGATGGAGGGAGGGAGGGGAGAGGAAGGAAAGGAGGGGAGTGGAGAGTGGAAGAAATGGAGGGGAGGGGGAGAGGGAGAGAGATGGAGTGGAGAGTGAGAAGGGGAAGGAGAGGGTGAGGGAATGGGAGTGGGAGAGGGAGGGAGAGATTGGGGGGAGAGGGAGAGGGAGAGGTTGAGGGTTTAAGGGTTGAGGGTTGAGGAATTAGGTTCTAAGGTATAGAGTTGAGGGATTAGGATTGAGGGTTGATGGTTGAGGGTTTAAGGGTTTGAGGTTTTGAGGGTTGAGGGTTTAAGGGTTGAGGTTTGAGGGTTGAGGGTTTGTGGGTAGATGGTAGAGGGTTGATGGATTAGGGTCTAAGGTATAGAGTGGAGGGATTAGGGTTGAGGGTTGAGGGTTTAAGGGTTTAAGGGTTTAGGGTTTAAGGCTTGAGGCTTGAGGTTTGAGGTATGAGGGTTTAAGGGTTGAGGCTTGAGGGTTTAAGAGTAGCTCAGGGTCTGGGGTTATAAGGATTGAGGTCCTTTGCCAATCCATCCCTCCTTAGTTGAGCTATGTCTCTCACTCCTTTTCTCATTACTACTCCTCTAGGTCTCTCCCACTCTTCTCTCTTATCCTTTTCATTATCAGTAAATCTCATTAAACCTCTCCCTCCATCCCTTGCTACTCTACTAGGTTTCACACTCTTCTCTCTCCCCTCAGTACATCTCTGTGTAGGGTCAAGGCTTTCACAATTACAAATTTTCTATATAGCACATTTGGCACTTGCCAAATTGAAAAGCCTCGAAACATCACATTTGGTGCTTTCCAAATTGAAAGGTTGTTATGCAACACATTTGGCACTCGCTAAATATGGTGAGTGCCAAAAATAGTAAAAAAGGGAGTTGACCCATGACATAGGCGCACAATTCACTGCCTCTATTTTGTTTTGCACTTTCTTTGACAAGAAAATGCCTTTTTATGTAGTTGACTTGTTGTGGTACCATATTATGCTTGATCCATCACCTTTTGAGCACCAATTTTCTTGCTGGACAATGTAGAAGAATATAATTTGAATTTTCTACATCATATTTTATTATCTCAGGTAATATATTCATTTTTGTAGAATTGAAATGCTTATATTTAGTTTTTTTGTTTAGTTTTGACAATATAGACCATTCCTTTCATAATTATTAATAATAATAGTTTTAAATAGAATTCGACATTTAATAAGATGGAAGCTACATAAAAATATTAAATTTTTAGGAGTTTGAAGAAAAAAATGAAAAACCATGACATAATTTAGATGAATTATTGTAAACTTATGTAGAGGATTTCAACTTAACACAAAAATGTTTATGTATTCCATTTGTATTTCTTATAGTAGTCCATTTCCATCATTGTTAGTGGAATTCACTCTTTTTCATTTGATTTTTTAGCAAATGACCTAAAAACAAACAAATTGATTCACTCTACATTGGCTTAGAATGTAGGTGGATTTGGAAATATCAAAATGATTAAGAAAACTATATTTATCGAAGAAACCACCACTATAATGAAGAATTAAGAACATTATATTTATCCTATAAACCCCCTTAAGAGACAAAATACATACTATGGTAGTGGAAAAAATAGGTTTTGGAAGTTGCAATTGCCTACTACTTATATTATGTAGCAAATTATCATATTCAATGAGTGTACAAAAGATTGGCTCATATTTGCCTCTTGTTCCATTCAATAACGCGTTCGTAGTGGATGTAATGCTCACCCCTTCCTCTATTAGTTGTATATTTGGCTTTTCTTGTCACATAGATTGATTGCATTTCATTTTCCTTTTCTTTTAAGTTGCAATTGCCTACTACCTATATTATGTAGCAAACTATCGTATTCAATGAGTTTACAAATGATTAGATACAATTTTCCCCTTGTTGGACCATTCAATAAGACCTTGGCTATGGATTTAATCTGCCTCTTTCTCCATTAGTTTCATATTTTCCTTTGTTGTTGTCCTCATTTCTATGAGTTTTCCAAGGTCATACCATTTATGTTATCAAACTTGCAACATTCTTCTTCTCTCCTCACTTGAACAAACTCCATTTGTAGCCTTGTTGTGACACAGACATCATAGGGAAGAGTTGACACCTTGCACTGAAGGAATAATTTATACACATCCATATGAACACAAAACAATACCCTTCAAAGGAAAGCTCTTCAAATTGAAAATCCATGTCCACGTGGTGTCATTCATGTCAAAAAATTCATCCTTAAGTGCATAACCAATTTACTCATCCTCGTGAAAAAATACTTGTGGCAAAAGCATCAATGACATCATAATTCTAAATGGCATAACAAGGGAGAACATCAATGAGGCAGTTAAGTTCATACTCTACAAGCTTCTCATCGCCATAACTGTCACAAGGTGTGAAGTCACAATTTTTTTCTCCCTTAATTTCACCTTTAGCCATCAATCCAATGTCATTACATCTTCATTATACCATGCATTTTCATATTTAGCATTACAAAATTGACTTATTATTGCTATCCTTGTGAAAGAGTATTATTTTTTCCCTTCGTGAAAGAGTGTTATCTTGGTGTAAATTTTGAAGTTTTTAGATGAAATTTGATTATATGAGGTCATATTTATCATGTTTGTACAATTCAATTGTTTATCAAGAGTTTATTTGTTTAAAATTAAAGTTTTGTGCTTCTCACCTTTTTACATAGATCAATTGCAATCGTTTTTATTTGATTTTGCAATTTTTGTATTAGTGAGCAATACTTATTTTTGTTCATTTAGTTTTTATGAGCATGTAGCATTGAACATCATGCCAAGGAAACATGCAAAGCCTCTAACATAGGATGAACGTGAAGCCAAAAATGTAAGGACAAGAGAAACAATAAGGAAACTTCATGAAGAAAAGAAATTAAACCCCATAGAAGAGAAACTCCCATGCAATCTAAGAGAGATGTTGAATTGGCATCACAAAGGCAACACATGCAAAATATTCGTGCAATGAGAGAAATGAATCCTGAAGTTGGGGGCACATCATCAACCATAAGTGAAGTTCAAGGCACACCATCTACAATATGCAATGTTCAAAGTACATCAGCAATCACATCTCCAGTTGAAGAGACACCATCTACAACATGTGGTGCCGAAGTACATCAACAAATAGAACTCTATCTAAAGACACTCCACATGCCACATCTGAAGTTGAAGGTACAACATTGTTTACATGTTAATTTCAAGGTACGTCATCGTTTTCATCTCCGATTGAAGGTACACCATCTATCCTCGATGTTGTTGACATTCTGTTGGCACAACTTTACCTTTGAGAAATCCCCCTAGAGTTTTCATAGAAAACCTAAATATTTGATTGATATTGATGCTAATGTTTTGAAACCAATGGATGATAAGATTCCAAAATGTACATGTCAAAGATTTTCGAGGAGGATATGGAGATTATTTTTGAGAAGCTAAATGAGGCTAAAAGATGTCAACTATTTGTTGAAATGATGAGGCAACTCAATTTTAGGCCCATAATGAAGATTCTTGGGCTGAGAACATCAAATGACTTGAGTGAGAAATCCATTGTAAAGAATCTAATGATTGCATATGAGAGCGTGGTTTCTACCTCATGCATGAAAGATATTAATGCCACACGATGTGTGATGACATCAACATTGGTAAGCAATCAAACTAGGAATAAGATAATCCTTTCAAAGATGAGTAAAACTATGAAAATAAGTAGATCATCTCTAATGAGAGCCAAAAGAAGGTGTGAAAGAGTGGAGGATCCAAATAACAATGAGTTATGGGCATTCTTGGGTAGACTACCACAAAAAGATAAAGAAATTGTTCAAGCCTTGAGATCTATAATGCGATAATTTTGGAAGAATAACATAAGGGTCTCTCCCAATCAAAGAGATGTTGTAAGAAGGAGAATTGGTAGTCAAATCCATGAGCCACATCCAAAACATTTTTTGGATACTCAAACCCAATTTTTTGCTAAATTTGTAGAGATGTATCCTTAAGTTAAAATTTATCAAATGTTTTTTGAAATGATAAAGCCTTTTTATGTCAAAATAAATCACACATGCACTACTTGTTGTTGTAGAGTACATATTGAGTTTTCTAACCATTATGATTTTTACCAATGTATATGTGTAGATATGCATACTAACAATGTTTTGCAGGAATGTAAAATAAGGCCTCCACCTAGATCTTTAAGGGATTTCTTATCTACCATTTTGTGTAAGAGTGGAAGATCAATTTTTGTAAAGGAAATCATGTTTGGATGGCACATGTTTTCATTGTGTTGGATTGCAACATTTTCCAATTTTCCAACACATGGATAGTACACATGCAGTTGGAAACAAAATTGTGGAATTTGGAAAATACAAGACAGTGGCCTACAGTCTAAAAGATGGGAAAGAAGCAAAAAAGTGTGAATTGGTCAATGATAAGATTCCAATGTATCAATTTATGGGAATTTTTTGTGATCATGTGGTCTATGAGTATGCAAGGCATACACATAGAGCCCAATGGTTGGACTCATAGTTCAAATTATGCAAGGACATGTTTCCACTTCATAGCATCATTTTAGTTGTCAATTTTGTAGAGTAATACACACTATAGCCACAAAATGAGGTATAATTGGAATACAACTCCACATAGGTTTCTATATTTGTGCATATATAAAATTCATTCATTTAGCTGATAGTACAGAGGATAACAAGAAGGTATTGAGGGAGTATCATTTTTACATCGGTGATGATCACACACATTCTACAAAGTTTGTGCAACGTTTCTTTTAGATGTTCTATGCTGATTTGGATAGTAGGGGCATATCACTTAGTGAGAATATCATATGGTTAGATAATTTTACATCACAATTCAAGAACTTTAGAATGTTTTATTGGTTGATCAAGATGCATGGGATTAGTGGTGTTCAACATATGTGGAATTTCTCAGAGTTCGAGCATGGAAAGGGGGAGCATGATGGTGTAGGAGTATGTAGAGCCTTGGCACGAGAAGAGTTAAAGTGCAAAGATAGTCCAAAGTTGATAGATGAAAAATTGATTGTCCACTGGTTTAATCATGCTATGGGTCTAGGTAATGAAGGTAATTCTTTGGTTCATAGATTTTTTTGGTTGGTAGATGATACTAACATTGCAAAATATGAGGACTATTGTACACTAACAGGATTGAGTGAGCTACACTCTTTTAGAAGCTCCAGTGTAGGTTCATGGACTACTCATACATGGAAGATGGCATGCTTTTTTTCTTCATGTACACTTTAAGCATGGAATGACTGTGACTCAAAAGAGTGGGTTGATGATTGGTCATTAAGAAGTATAACCCCAGTTAACATGTATCAACTCTTGACGGCTCTACAAATCACAGAGATGCAATCATCCATTGAATTTGATCATGTATCAGATCTATAGAACTAGGTAATATATCTTCTTGCATAGTTAATACAAAATTCCTAGTTTTATCTTACTTTGTAGTTTTATTGTAATGTTCATTAAATACATATAATTGGATGAACATATCAATGCAATGCATGTTTATGCAGTGATTGCAAATGAAGACAACAAATAGGGAAAAAATTATTACTTGTGTCTTATCGAGAACAAAAATAAATTGGAGGCCCTAGTTATAGATGGAGAAAACATAGAATATCCTATAGGTTCAGTTGTTGTTACTAGAACATCTTAGAAGGTACCCATTTAAGAATGCTCCAGTTTGGTTGCTCGAGGACTTTGACATGAATCAGAAGATTCTTCACTACTGCAACCTTGTCGTAGCATCCAACGTTCATTTGATTAAATATCGGGGAAAACCTGTGAACAACAACTTGTGGAAGGTGCATGAGTCTGACCATGGGGCAATACTTGACACAATAAAGAGTAGAGTAGACCTGGATGGTTGGTTGGATTCATTTGTAAGCATGTACATTGAAATTGTAAAGTCATGTTAAATTAATACATTATAAAGTTAAGTATGCACATATATTATAAAGTTTCAATTTTTTAAATCACATTATTTCCTATTTTTTTAAAATGACTTCATATTTGTATCTTAGATTGAAACTCAAACTTACACTATGTATCACACCTCTTCAAGTTACTTGATGTTGTCCTTTTATGCAATTCTTGTACATCATATTTGATGTGGGTCTTTAGCAAGAAGGGAAAACCCTATGATTGAAATAAGGAAAACCCTATATTTTCCTTTGTTGTTGTGCTCCTTTCTATGAGTCTTGCCTTGTCTATGAGACCACATTTCTAATTGTAAAAAATATATTTTTGTATTTTATATTCATATCACAGATTACATTGCATTGCACATATTTCAAACTCAAAGCATTACTTCACATTGCATAACTAATAACTAGGAGCAGCTGCTAATTGGATTTGCTTGTAAAAAATAGATTTTTGTAGTTTATATTCATATCGATGATTACATTGCATTGCACATCTTTCAAACTCAAAGCATTACTTCACATTGCATAACTAATAACTAGGAGTAGCTGCCAATTGCATTTACTTGTAAAAAATAGATTTTTGTAGTTTATATACATATCACTGATTACATTGCATTGCACATCTTTCAAACTCAAAGCATTAATTCACATTGCATAACTAATAACTACGAGCAACTGCCAATTGCATTTGGTTGTAAAAAGTAGATTTTTGTATTTTATACTCATATCACTGATTACATTGCATTGCACATCTTTCAAACTCAAAGAATTACTTCATATTGCATAACTAATAACTAGGAGTAGCCGCCAATTGCATTTGGTTGTAAAATGCTTTGGTAGAGATGTATGAAAAATGTGGTAGCATAGACAAGACAGTGAACTATTTAAAAAAATGGCTCAAAGAAATGTGGTCTCATGGTGATGGAATGTCATGGCAAGCCATAGCCATTCCATCACCATGAGACCACATTTCTTTGAGCCATTTTTTAAAATAGTTCACTGCCTTGTCTATGCTACAAAATTTTTCATACATGTCTACCAAAGCATTTTATCTTGTTGCTATGGCTAAAAGCCTAAAAACAGGTGCTTTCAAACAAGCTATAGATTTTTGTAGATTATATTCATATTGCTAATTACATTGCATTGCACATCTTTCAAACTCAAAGCATTAACTCACATTGCATAACTAATAAATAGGAGTAGATGCCAATTACATTTGGTTGTAAAAAATAGATTTTTGTAATTTATATTCATATCACTGATTACATTGCATTGCAAATCATTCAAGCTCAAAGCATTACTTCACATTGCATAACTAATAAGTAGGAGCAACTACCAATTGCATTTGGTTGTAAAAAATAGATTTTTGTAGTTGATATTAATATCACTGATTACATTGCATTGCACATATTTCAAACTCTGAAGCATTACTTCACATTGCATAACTAATAACTAGCAGCAGCTGCTAATTGCATTTGGTTGTAAAAAACTTTGGAAGACATGGATGAAAAATTTGGTAGCATAGACAAGGCAATGAACTGTTTGAAAAAATGCCTCAAAGAAATTTGGTCTCATGGTGATGGAATGCCATGATAATGCCTATGGCTTGTCATGGCATTCCATCACCATGAGACTGCACTTCTTTGAGGCATTTTTCCAAACAATTCACTGCCTTGTCTATGCTACGACATTTTTCATAAATGTCTACCAAAGCATTTTATCTTGTTGCTATGGCTAAGAGCCAAAAATAGGTGCTTTTAAACAAGGTATATATTTTTGTAGTTTATATCAGTGTTACCCCAAGTTTTTGGGACGAGGATGGTAGGGGATGGTGGGACAAGTCCCCAAGTTTTTGATTTTTGAGGCCAAATTTGGGGACGACGAGGGATGACTATATAAAATATAGGGGAAATTTTAAATATTCATATGAAAACATGGATAAAGCATGCATAATGTACATTATAGAACCTTAACACATAACATTTGTGTTCAACATTCTTTGTCAATACTCAATACACATTGAAAATTCAGAATTAACATACATGAATCATGATACAACCTCCAGGTTATAATTTATAAACTTATATCAAATTACATATGGTTATTTCCAGCTCACAAATTGGGCGAACATTTTTTATTACAGTGAAGATTGTTTCACCTAGGTTATTGATTACTTGGCATAGAACAATAATGAATAGCTGGGGCATCTAAAGGTAGAATTAGTGTAGTTTGGTGGGAGTGTGGACTACTAGAAGTAAATTCAATGCTGGTGTATTGTCTGATATGGATTTAAGCAGTTAAATGTGGGGACAATTGTTGCACTCAAGGAGTTTTGGGCATCAAATTGCCTTAATACTCAACCTATTTCCAATTGTGAAGAATTTTTTAAAAAGGTCAAAATCCAAGTCTTTGTCTCTAAAACCTATTACCGAACAACAAGCAGATAAATTTAAGTTTACACACTTATGGAATAAATTTTTATTATTTTTATATATCTCTAATAGAGCAACAAATATTTATCTTATGAGTGTTCCAAATATTGTGAAAAATATATGAAAATAATTTAAACGAACAACTCATAAACCAAGAAAATGAAAACTATTATATTTTTTATTTATTTTTAAAACATGCTTTGACTAGGGGACAGTTGGGGGACGATTAGGGGATGGTTCAGGTGTCCCTTGGCCATCCTTGGGACAGTCAGCTGTCCCCCTTTCCCCGCTTCAAGGACATTTCTCTGCTTTTGAAAAAAAAGGGGATGCTAGGGGACCATCCCCCAGTTGTCCCCTATACCCGGGATGTCTCGGGGACAAGAATGAGCCATTTTAGGAGGGGGACACATCCTCAAGTTTCCCTAGTTTATATTCACATTGCATAACTAATAAGTAGGAGCAACTACCAATTGCATTTGGTTGTAAAAAATAGATTTTTGTAGTTTATATTTATATCACTGATTACATTGCATTGCACATCTTTCAAACTAAAAGCATTACTTCACATTGCATAACTAATAAGTATGAGCAACTACCAATTGCATTTGGTTGTAAAAAATAGATTTTTTAGTTTATATTCATATCACTGATTACATTGCATTACACATCTTTCAAAATCAAAGCATTACTTCACATTGCATAACTAATTGTTAACACCAAATAGTGCACCCTTACTAAGTTGCAAAACTCAGCCTACCAATGAAACATGGGATAACTCTCTTGATTGTGGGCTCAGGATGTGAGAGTTAACCTCTAGAGTGAGCTAGTTCTCTTGGTGTTCATATATCCTAACTTAAACTATTGCTTTTGCTGATGGAAAATTAAAAGATAATTGATATTCATAATTGCATGATTTACAAAAGGAGACAAAGGCTCCTTATAAAGAAATTTACAAGACGATGTTTCTAAAAATAAACAATCGAAAATTGAAGCAAACTAAAACTAAAAAATGAAAAGATTCTAAAACAAACTAAACCGTAATTAGTAGTTACTAAAAGCTAACTTAATCTAATAGATGACTAACTAAAGCTAAGATGATCATTAATATTACATTTAATACTTTAATACCCTCCCTTAATGGTCATTGTACAAACATAAACTTAGTCTACCCAAATTCTTCTAGAAACATATCATCGATGACTGATAACTAGAGAAGCATTACCGCCTCGCGATTACAGGTCCTTTCCCACAAAACAATCAAATCTAGACACCGACACTCGAAAACAATGAGCTTTTGTTGCTTCTAGGTAGTAGAATTTTTCATTGAACCTCTACGTATTTTCCAACATGATACTGGACAAAGACACCATCCCTCCCATTTTCCAAAGCACAAAAAAATGAGGTAGCACTGTGATCACTTGGCACAACTCCCGAACTATAAGATTTTTTAGAAAAACCTTCGAAAACTTTGAAAAAGTAAGATTTTTTTAGAAAAAATCCTCAACAAACTTCTAAACTGCAAAATTTTTATAGATTTTTTTTCAAGAACTCTTTAAAATATTCAGGTGCAAGATTTTTTGTTGAGAAAAAAATTGCCCAAAAAACTGGTCTACGAACCCTAGTAGCAACCCATGATTTTTTAGATAGAAAAAAATTGTCAAAAAACATTTTTAGCAAATTTTTTTCAGAAAAAAAAATCAAAAAAACTCTTTGCAAAATTTTATTTTTCCTAGAAAAATTCTGTCAAAAACTAGCTCAAAAAATCAACTCTTCAGAATGCCATGAAAATAGGAAAATCAAGTCCACTGAAAATTTGAAAAATCAGGAATGTAAGATCCAAAAACCCTAGGTTCTTCAAAAAGCTCAGAAATGCCCACAAACTCTAGGAAAAAGATTGTGAAAACCCACGAACTAGAAATCTTCAGCCACACAAAAAAAAAAAATTCGATTTTTTTCTTTTAAAAAACCACAAAAATCAGCTTTAAACCCTCAAAACAATTTTCAAATTTTTTTTAAAAAAATTCTTTGATTTTTTTTTTTTTAAATCAGCGAAAACTAATCATGTTCGAGCCTAAGCTCTAATACCATGAAAAGATAATTGATATTCATAATTGCATGATTTACAAAAGCAGACGAAGACTCCTTATAAAGAAATTTACAAGATGATGTTTCTAAAAAGAAACAATTGTAAACTGAAGCAAACTAAAACTAAAAAATGAAAAGATTCTAAAACAAACTAAACCATAATCAACAGTTACTAAAAGTTAACTTAAGCTAATAGACGACTAACTAAATCTAAGATAACCATTAATATTACATTTAATATTTTAATAGAAAAGGATAGAAGGATGGCATGAATTAAAACTACCTATATGGGTGATGCACCTAAATGTTTACAACTTGATTCTGCTATTTTGACATATAATATCTTAGTTATTCAGCTAGTTTTCACACAACTCAAAGGTCTAACATGCTAATGCATAAGTATTTCACAAGAAAGTTGCAATGTTTATAGATTTATTGAAGAAGGAAAACTGAGTATGTTTTCACAAATCAATAGTGTAAATCTCAGCTACATAACTTGTGACTTGTATAAGACATGTTTTCATTTTAAAAGGTATTTGAATGAGACAACATATTGGAGGATTTGCAACATAAAAATCACATAAATATGCATCAATCATCTACATACACACAAGAAAAAAGTTATTGACAAGGCAATAATCACTGAATTTAATTGAAAAAGTGTTTTTACAGCTTGCACAAGTCTGAAATATGCTTCTTGCTTTGAAAATGTGTTACAAAATGTTTTATTTTCAGTCTCAAGACTAAAAATCTGAGTTACAATGTCACTATGACCAGAAAGAAACAAAGTCAAGTTTACAATGCTTTGCCAAAATGAAAAGAACTGCCTAAGGATGAAACAGGTCATACTATTTAGCAAACAAGCCTTTACTAGTTCTTAGTAACCTTTTGTAATTAACATGTGACATGTGTCACAGCTATTTGAAAATTTCAAAGCTCTCCTTGGGCGTTGAAAATTTTTATTCTAATGACTTTGCTTAAAGGCTCCAAAGGTGGCATAGAAGATAGGTACAATTAGTTGTTCTGATCTCCTTTAATGAACATGCTCCTTAGAAGGTTCCTAAATACCCTCAACCTATTGTTCATGTCACCAAACTACCTCAACTGCTTTGTGCATAATAATAGGACACATGCCCAATTATCTTTGACTGCTCATAAAGATCTCTGAACTGATCAACAACTTCCTAGATGCCTGCAACTGATCCTTGATTAGCCAATAAATCTTTTAAACTACTGCCACCTCCCTTCTTTAAACTTTTAAACATGTGCAAGAAAGTTTGAAATAGTCAAAAGCCTTAATGAGGCGTAGAAGGTCTTTTTGGGGTAAAAAATCCATATTTGTTTTATTTGTCTTCATTGATTTTATTAAATCTCTCAACCCAAAGTCTCTTTGATTGATTTCAATTGCTATCCTCAAGGTCTGCAATTGGTTTAACTGTGAAACTCTGCCCTCTATCCCATAGTCAATCATCACTATCTTCATGGTTATTTCCCTATGAATGATCATTTAGAAGGTTTCATGCATAGTAAGACTCTTTAGGCTTAATGCACAATAAAATTATGTCCATGCTCTGTCCTTTTATTGCATTAGCCTTTTGGCATGAATTCCAATAGGGAAATTGTCCTTTAGTTATTTTATTGTATCTGTATACCTTGGAATTTATCCTACTCTAAATGTGCAAACCAACTTAAAAATGTGAATGGTAAAAGACCAAGGACACCTCAAGATTAGCCAAAAGAGTGATATAACGAAAAGAAAAATGAATAAAATGAAATACAAACAGTTTCACCTTCCTTGCTGTTGATATCTCTTTGATTGGCCCTTGCTTGGAATGATTTGTGTGCTCCTTAGATGATTGTTTGAGTGACTAAATGCAAGATTAGATGTGCAAGATGATTAAAAGAGATGGCTAAATGATGGCAAAGGATTGAGGATGCAAATTAACAGCATGTAGTTATGAAAATACCAAGTGTTCTTTTAGAATGCAAATTGGCAGCATAAGGTTGCTCCAAATGAAAAGTGTTGAAAATGCCCTTGAGGAGGGGGTATTTATAGGAGAATTTGAATTCTCTAGAGAGTTCAACAGTCAAGATTGATCCAATAAGGCCAAGATGAAGAGCTATGGTGGGTTGAGAACCCACAAGCCCTCACATCTTGACATGTGGAGGGTGAAGTGGCCAAGGGGATATGAAATGGAGGTGAGGTGTCAAGAAGGTACATGAGGTGGAGGAAGGACAAGTACCTTCCAAGCACCTTGGGGAGTGAGGAGATTTCCACAAAAAGGGATTTCTTGTCCCCAAGTGGGAGTGAAAGGGACATTTGAGGAATTTTAGAATTCCTCAAAAATCTACATGAGAAAAGGAAAAGTGGTTGGGGATATAAATGTGAATTAAAAATTCACATTCCTAGGAGGATCTAGAGGATAAAAGGTGGGCTCCAAAAAGGTGGGACTTGGTCACATGTGGAGATTGTGACAAGTCCAAGGTTCTAGAAGCCTTGGAAGAATGGAATGTGAATTAAAAATTCACATATAAAGGAGAATCTAGGACAAATAAAAGGAATTAAAATTCCTTGGGGAATGATTAGGCTTAATTAATCATTAATTAGAAGATAAATGAGGATTAGAAGCCAACTTGCAAAAGTTGGAGGATGTGACACATCCTAATCAAGGATTAAGCATGTGCACATCCCTAATGAAGAAATTAGGAGATGGATTAGGATTAGATGAAAATGACATGTGAGGAATTAAATAAATGCAATATTTATTTAATTTATTTGATGAAAAGAGAGGATTAAGGAGGGTAAGGTATTTAATTATTAATTAAATACTTTAGGGATTTGGAGAATTAAAGATATTAATTAAATAATAGTAATATTACTTAATTAACTCAGATAAGAGGATGTTTAGACGAAAAGTGATAAATTTGGATAAATTATGTGTCCAAATTTGGATGTCTACATTTGCCTCTTTGAGATGAATTATTCTGAAGTAGCATCATTTCAAAGAATATTAAAATATAGAACCTAGAAGAAGATGGTTAGATTGGAAAAAGATGCCCCAGTCATCAAAGGGATGGCTAGGAAGAAAGACGATGGGGGTGAAGATGAAGAGTAGGGATTGAGGATGCCCCCTCGAGAGGACATGCGGGTTGAAGAGAACACGTGTGTGCTCTCGAAATAGATGATGTGATGCAAGGGGAGATGAGAAAGATGATGCAAGGTGATGGGTAAGAGAGTAAGTGATATGGAGATGGATGAAGCACAAATGGATTTCAAAAGGTGATGTTGCCCCAGTCAAGGTACAAGCCAAACTGGGGTTGATGATGGATGGAGTGTTGTCTGATGAGGAAGGAGAGGATCCAGAAACAACAGGGATGAGGAAGGATACATCCCAGCAGGAGTGGTATTGATGAGGAAGGATACATCCCAAAGAAACACCCACTAAAGGATAGGGAAGAATACCTCCCAATAATGATGATGAGAAAGTGTTGTTGATGAGGGGAGGATACATCCCAAAACAACACCATAGGGATAGGGAAGGATACTAATAGATGATGATGATGAAAGTGTTGTTGATGAGGGAAGGATACATCCCAAAAAAACACCATAGGGATAGGGAAGGATACTAATGGATAATGATGAAAGTGTTGTTGATGAGGGAAGGATACATCCCAAAACAACACCAAAGGGATAGGGAAGGATACTAATAGATGATGATGATGGGTCAAGGCTAGTAACGAGACTGGGGACAAGACCAAGGATTTGATTAGGTGATTTGTACGAGATTGAACAGATGAGGAGAAGATTGATATGTGAGATGGAGAGAAGGATCTTAAGATTTGGTTTGATATCCAAAGATTTGGACGGCAGATGAACTAAAGCTCAGATTAGGGGTTTGGTTAAGCTCAGGTTGGGATAAGATTAAGGCTCAGATTATGATTGGATTGAAGACTAGAATGATTGAAGGATATTATTGGATTGATTCTACACCGAGTTCCGGGGTTTAAAGGGGCGTAAGGTGTTGACAATCAGATTTTTCCCCATTTGGCAATTTTCAAAAATTGTCAAATTTTGCCATTTTAGGAAACCTCATGGATAGACTTTGGGGAGTCCAATTTTTTTCCAAGAAATACCCAATATTGAGATAGGATGAATTGCCAACTAACATCCC